>MDKI01155333.1:0-17062 GCA_005239505.1 Nicotiana paniculata
ACTTTTAACATACCTTATACACCTTACTATCATGGTCATGTAGTACCTTGTATGACACTAGTCTATAAATACCGGGTATTATGGCTCGGACCGTATTTTATCCAAAATCGACAATCTTCAATGAAACTCATTTTCTTTGGTTCATTTATCCTTTAACCTTCACGAATTTACTTATCACTTGTTTTAATTAGCATAATACTTATAATCTCAAGATAATCTCATTTCTGAGCTTACGTTGATTAAGTACGTACAAATATGCGGGATGTAACATCTGATTTCCGAGCTTATATCAATTTACTTATGACGTACTTCCACGTATGAAAACATGGGATGTAACATCATTCCCCCCTTTTGGAACATTCGTCCTCGAATGTTGACTGATGCACTTATCATTTTCGTAACTTATATATTCCGAATACTTTAGTACTCTTCTTTCCATCTAGGCAACTGTTCAGTGAATAAATCCAAAGGTCATGGAATTCCCCCTTTAGGCCTCTTTCTCACACCACAACTTGTTGCCAGAATTCTTCCAATCTCGTAACTGTTGCTACCTTTTGTCATGCAGCCTATACGATATTTTTCCTTGTATGTGTGTCTATGCGACTCTTCTCTCCTTCTTCCTCCAATGTTTTTATCCAATCTCTAGGCTTCACTTGGTGAACATATATTGAATTATGAAAAGTTGTCCCTCTAGGTGTCTATAGGTATACTTGAAGTTCTTCTCTTGGTACTTTGTTGAACTTACGACTATTGCTATGTCTTGTTTTATAGCTTTGGTTATATATCCTTATGGCTTTACTACATCTATGTAGGTTAGTATATCATTACTCTTACTTCGATTTATTGTTACTGAGGTATGCTACCAAACTCTAGATTATTCGTGTTGTTTATCCTATAGTATAAATCTAAGTCCTTTAACGCTTCTTCATTACTATTCATCTTAAGAATGATGGCCTAATCTCATCTCAGACTTTGTAACTTTTATCCATCCATTGTTTATTCACCTCAATGTTTATCTTCAATCTACTACTAATAACTTGAAACCTCTTACGTAATATATTGTCACTAGGGCTTATGTCTTATCTGGGAACATCTGAAACGATTAGACTGATCCACCTGGGAAAATATTTTACTTCCATAACCCTATTTCATTGCATACTAATGTTGGTATTTAATCCTATACAATTTATGAAATCCCCCCTTTTTTTTCAAATCATTACTCAATCGAAGGCCCAATCGTCATCCTTTATCTTTCACAATTACACCCTCATTCTACTACTAGGGAAACTTTCCATATCTTCTAAATGCTATTAGTCTTAGACTCCTTTGAGTTCATTCAGGCTATACAAAACTTTCTATAACTTAGACAAACCATCAGCTCTCTTATTTTCATGGGCTTAATCCCGAGGACTTATCCATTTTCGTCACCTTCTTACTTGCCTCTTCTTATCCTTACTCCTGTCTTTCTAAAACCTTGTCGCTTTACCATACTTTAGCTTGCGACCTATACATATCCATTCCTCTTACTCTCAACCTTCCTTCAACTTGCTTGCACCATAGATTTCCTTATGTTATTCTGGAACATCAAGCAAAATATCGCATCGTCTCTAAATCTTCTTTACTCTCTTAACTGGACCTCTCGATACCTAGAAATCATCAGCTGGAAGATATGCCACTGGCGACGCTGCTATCATTCCTGGATACTGAATCCCCCTGTTTCTAGCCTTCTATCCGCAATACGGACTATTCACAACCTCATGTATTTGAGTATCTCATATGCTATTCACCTTTACCTTACTTACCTTAAAGTCTCACATCACATCTTCTATCGCTTTCATGACCTCCCTTCCATATAGGTATGATTCACATCCACAACTTGAAGCTCTATTATAATACTCGCACCTCTGGCGCATACACAATTCAGTCTAACTGGCTTTATCGTAGAGCCGTTATAGAATATGGTTGTTGTACTATATATCTTGCACCGCTGATATCAAGAATGATCCTGTGATGTTCTCAATCATGATGTCTAATAATTTTCTGGGTCCAATAATCAGACTCCTGATTTACTTAGTTGATGTAACTTTTTTAGTTTTTTCTTTCCTTTGATCAACCTTTATGTAGGCTTAAGCTATCTTCCGATCTTTGGCTCATGGTATTAGTTATTACTTTAGCCTTTCGTGGACGCTAGGGAATATCCATGATATAGTCTTCTAACAATTCAATCCTTTTTCTATGACCTGCACTCAGTTCTTTCTTTTAACTTACATCGAAGTCTTTTACGGCTGTATGAATGTCAAGTATATATGTTGCATGAATAATACTTCAAAATCAACTCTGGATTATTGATCGAATAATTCCTTTCGTTCCTTCTTAGCTTTCTGCCTCCATGTTGCGTGCATACTTAGCTTATCTTAGTTCCGCGCATGCCAGAATTTTCGTACAACTCATATGATCTCAAATATTACTTTTGATTTTACTTCCTGGTTATTAGCCACGATAGCTGGCACTTTCTTATGGAGTGCATGCATTGTTGTTATGAGACTGTTATTACACGACCATATTACTTCATTGTGCTTAGATTGAAGCCTTCTTCCTTATTTTCCCAGCTAGTCTTTCATTGTAGTACTAAGGGAAGACCCTCCGACTCTTGTAAAGCTGCGAGCTTACTACATCGTATTCTTGACGGAATTTTTGATGTTCTTCCCCGCCTATAATTATCCATAGTTACTTATTTCCACGCCCTTCTGCTTGTAGGGTTGCTTATAAACTAATATTTTGATTATTCCCACAACACTCATACTGTATCTTTAACTACCCCAACTCCTATCTGAATATTTCTCAAGGATCATGATACCATTATCTGTGAGACTAGATTCACTATGTTGGGGTCACTATGTTTATCTTGCACGATCTGTTGATTTGTTTGTATCATCTTGTCTAGCCATTACTAGGCTCTTCCTTAATCAACTACTAACTACTCATTGGCCCATTTTCATATCAATATTCCGCGTAATTTTTCTTGGGATATTTTCTTTGTCTTAACTTACATCTCGTACTGGCTCCTTATCTGTCAATAACATTTCGGGAAGGAACCCTTACTTCCTTTCCTTGATGTCGTGCTTGCATAATGTTCTAGGATCGTAGTATATCTGTAGGCTTTGAATAAGTGAAATCTCATCCCTTTCTCATTTTTATCGCAGTCTCCCTTTATCACTCCATAGTTACTAGAACCACTTAATTCTGACTTAATGTCACATCACTCCATATTCCCCCCTTTAGGGGAGTACTAAGATTTAGTGCTACGGCGATCTACCTATAGATGTTTTACCCCTTTATTTTTGGCGTCTTTTCACATCATTGATGACCCTTACTCGCCTTGCGGTAATCCTTTTGTACCAAGGATAACGAAATTCCTTAGTTGCAAGGGTGACACTTAGTGTAACTGGCACATACAGTCCCTTAAGCTTAAATTTTCTCACATTGCTTGCTTTAGGGAAGCGTCTTCCTGAATGACCATTCTCTGGATTTCTCATGAATCTTCTTCTGTTGTCTATTATATCATCGCCGAAACGAAATCTGAAATTCTCATGATGTCGACCATTATAAAATCATTCAGTCCCTAATTCATGTTTAGTTTATCTTGTTCACCAGCCCATACTGATTTCTATTACTTTGGGGATTAACTCTCCCTTCTGATAGTCGCGTTGGAGTCACGAACTTATTCTCGAAATGAGGATATGACTTTATGGCATATACTCTTTTACTGCCTCCTATCACCTCTCGTATTTTCCTCCACTTGACTATAGATTCTGTAATACTGTTTTTTGATCTACCATTGTCATCCATGTACCACATCTTACTCATAATGCTTCATTAACTCTCTTCTTATTTCCTGCTAACATTTCTGTCTATCACTTTATTATGAGAACTTCAACAATATATTCTTTTGCTTTTTAGCTCACATTTGCTCCATCGATTGGCTCTTCGAATTTCAAAACATTCTTTTTCTACAGGGACGAGAACCGCGCTAAGGTAATATTTACCCCTTCCAGGATTCCATTGCATGTCTTTGTAGTACTCATATCTAGCTGTACTATTTTAGAGCGTACCATCTAGGTATCTCACAAGGAGATCTATTAGCACCTTTGTATATCCATCATTTTGGGTTACTCTAACCCTAGCCGGATCTTTCTATCATGTCCTTCTCTTAAACCATATCCATTAGCTCCCATAGGGCATGACTGAGATAGATGCGGCTGATTGTACGTACATCTATTACTGTTGAAGGTAACTCATATCTCCCTTCCTGAATGGTAAATAGTGATAATCTGTATTAATTGGGTACCTCGTACCCTTCTTCACCTTGCTTTTTTTACTTGCTGAAACTTGTGTCTAACTTCTGATTCCTTTTTACTGTAATAGTGGATAAGTATCTCTCACGACCCCAAATCCAAAGCCGGCCGTGATGGCGCCTGTCATGATAATAGGCTAGCCAATATACTGCGAATTAACATAAAAACTTTCCATTAAATTCAAAACTATTCGATATTCCATAAAATTCTTCCGGTTTAACAGTTTAAAACAACAAACCGAATAAAATAGTTTATACACTACCCCAAAACCTAGATTCAACCGTCATGAGCATCTATAAACAATACAACGTACTACTATTTCCTTACTACAACCAGTTCTAGGAAATGATATCAAATAACAGGATAAGAAGGGAAGGAGGGCATGCAGTGGATGCCAAACAACTACCTCAAATCCCGAAACAAAGCTCCAAGAGAATGCAAAAATAGCTAGCGCTAAGACCCAGCACCTGAATCTGCACGCAGGTGCAGAGAGTAATTTGAGTACGCCAACTCAGTAGTAATGAGAGTAAATACTGTCTAAGGCTACAAAACAAGTAAAAATAGTCATCAATTCACAGTAAATGAAGCCTTTCTTTCAGAAAACACAGATACAATATCTTGTAACATTTGCAAATCGCCTTCAGCAAGATATCTTTTGAAAATGTACCCTTTTTATAAATTCCACATAAATCAAATGATTTAGTAAGTAAAGTCGACGGAGTTCATAAACAGCCCTTCAGATGGAAACATGTATCAGAAACAGCCCCTCGAGCGTATCATCACTCAACATTAATCACAATAACTCAGGATTAGCCCCTCGGGCTACCTCATAGACGCTCATGCTTCCAATCTCTCATAACTCGGCACTCGCACTCAGTAGTTACCTGCGCTCATTGGGGGTGTACAGACTCCGGAGGGGCTCCTACAGCCCAAGCGCTAATATCAAGCCATCTCATGGCATAATCACTCAGGCTCTCGGCCTCTCACACATCATAAATAGTGCAACATGCTGCGGCGTGCAGCCCGATCCCATAATATCCTCACAACATAGGCACTCGGCCTCACTCAGTCAAAAATATCTCAAAGCCACTCGAGCTATCAAATAAATGGGGTACTCGACCCAAAATATCATTTTATATCACAAAAGTAGTGTAAATGAGACTGAGTTTCGAAATCAGTTAAACAGGAAATGACTGAGTGTAAGTCATAAGTCAACATAGTTAGGAATAGCAGTAACCAACCACCAAGGGGTCCAAACAGGTCGACACAAGGCCCCAAACATGGCGTACAACCCAAAATATAATAATTCTTAAAACATGAATATCGTATGAAGTGGAATCAAATACGCAACTTAACAGTTGCCACGCGACGGAACAAGTCACAATCCCCCAACCGTTCGCGCCACACACTCGTCATCTAGTATGTGTGCCACTCCAAACAGTGATAAGAATGTGAAGTCTGGGGTTTCATACCCTCAGAACAAGATTTATAGTCATTACTCACCTCAAACAGGCCCGAAAACTACTCCGCAATGCCCTTTCCTCTCGAATCGGCTCCCGATTGCTCCGAATCTAACCAAAACAGGATTAATATTATCAATATATGCTAGGGAGATGAAACCCATTCAAAAATTATAAAAATTAAGCACAAATCTCAAACTTGGCCAAACCCGACCCCTGGGCCCACGTCTCGGAGTTTGATAAAAATCACAAAAACTACAATCCTTAACCTTCCACGAGTCTACCCATATAAAATACGTCCAAATCCAACCACAAATGGCCCCTCAATTCCTCAATTTAAAGTCTCAAATTCCCAAGCCCTAAACCCCCAATTTAGTCACTAATTTTCCATAAATTTCACCCCTAATTAGTCAAATAACACCATAGAAATGAGTTTTAGGTCCAAAAATCATACCTCCACAAAGTTCTCTTGATTTCCCTCTTCAAAACCCTCTCTCTAGCTCAAGTCCGTATGAGAATGTTGATAAAATAACCCAAAATTCGCGAAGGTTGGTATTTATACTCTCTGTCCAGTAAAACCGCTCATGCGGTCTCAGGTGCGCTTCTGCGGAATTCCACTTTCTAAATCCAACCTCGCATCTGCGATCCATAAGCCCGCACCTGCGGTCTCGCACCCGCGACCAAATCGCCCGCGTCTGCAGAAAAAAGCTTAGCCCCTCGAACTCTGCATCTGCGGCTCCCAGACCGCACCAGCGACCTTGCACCTGCGGCTCCCCCTTCCGCAGGTGAGGAAAAACCAGAAAGCTTACACCAGCAGTTCCAAATTACCAAAAATCATGCCGATAACAATCCAAACTCATCCTGAGGCCCTCAGGACCTCAATAAAAAGTATCAACAAGTCATAAATGATCACCCGAACTTAGTCGAATCCTCGCAACACCCAAAATAACATCGAAACACCAAACCAACCCATGATTCAAGCCTAAGGATCTTCAAACTCCCGAAAATCACCAACGATGCTGAAACTACCCAAAACTCGTCCGAATGACCTAAAACTTTGCACACACATCCAAAATGACGCTACGAACCTGTTCCAACTTTTGGAATTCCATTTCGACCCCGATAGCGAATTTTCCACTACCGGCTGGAATTCACCAAAAACTCAATTTCGCCAATTCAAGCCTAATGCTACTTCGAACATCGACACCACATTCCGAACACACTCCTAAGTCCAAAATCACCTAACGAAGCTATCCGAGCCATAAAATCCACATTTCAAGGTCGTTTACCCAATATTCAACTTTCGGTTGACTTTTCTAACTATAAGGCTAACCTAAGAGACTAAGTGTCTCAATTCTCACCACGGCCACTCCGAACCCGAACCAACCGACCCGACACATCATCAATAGGATAAGCAATACATGATAAGGTAGAAAGAGGGAAAACATGGCTTATCTCACGGAATGACCGGTCGGTCGTTACGTTCCCCCCTCTTAAAGAAACTTTCATCCTCGAACAGGTGTAGAAACGTACCTGGGGTCTCAAATAGGTGAGGATATCTTCTCCGCAACTCCCGATCATTCTCCTAGGTGGCCTACTCCACCGGCTTCCCTCTCCACTGCATCTTCCCTGAAGCTATATCCTTAGATCTCAATCTCTTGACTTGACGCCCCAAAATAGCCATTGGCTCTACCTCATAAGACATATCACCCTCTAGTTGAACTGTGCTGAAGTCCAAGACATGAGACGAGTCACTAACATACTTCCGGAGCATGGAAACATGAAACACCGGATGAACACTCGATAAGTTGGGTGGCAAAGCAAGTCTATAAGCCACCTCTCCAACCCTCTGAAGCACCTCAAAAGACCCAATGAACCGGGGACTCAACTTGCCCCTCTTCCCGAACTGCATAACACCCTTCATGGGTGACATCTTCAGTAGCACTTTATCCCCAATCAATACACATCCCGGACCTTCCGTTCTGCATAACTCTTCTACCTAGACTGCACCGTGTGAAGCTGCTCTTGAATCAGCTTCACCTTATCCAACACATCCTGAACCAAATCTGTGCCCAATAGCCTCGCCTCACCGGGCTCAAACCAGCCGACTGGGGATCTACACCTCCTCCCATATAAAGCCTCATACGGATCCATATGGATACTCGACTGATAACTATTATCATACGCAACTCTGCGAGTGGCAGAAACTGGTCACATGAACCCCCGAAATCAATGACGCAAGCACGTAACATGTCCTCCAGAATCTGAATAGTGAGCTCTGACTGTCCGTCTGTCTGAGGATGAAATGTTGTTCTCAACTCGACCTGAGTACCCAACTCTCTCTGCACGGCCCTCCAAAACTACGATGTGAACTGAGTACCTTTGTCAGAAATGATAGAAACTGGAACACCATGCAACCGGAAAATTTCCCAGATGTAAATCTCAGGTAATCTATTCGAAGAATAAGTAGTACCAACAGGAATGAAATGTGCGTACTTGGCCAGCCGATTCACAATAACCCATATTGCATCAAACTTCCTCGAAGTCCATGGGAGCCCAACTACAAAGTCCATGGTGATCCGCTCCCACTTCCACTCCGAAATATCCAAACTATGATGCAACCCACCTGGCCTCTGGCGCTCATACCTGATCTGCTGACAGCTGAGACACCAAGCTACAAACTCAACAATATCCTTCTTCATCCGCCTCCACCAATAATTATGCCTCAGATCCTGATACATCTTCGCGGCACCCGGATGTATGGAATACCGCGAGCTGTGGGCCTCTGCTAGAATCAACTCTCGAAGCTCATCCATATTGGGCACACATATCTGACCCTGCATCCGCATAACCCCATCATCACCAATAATTACATCCCTAGCATCACCTCGCCGAACCCTGTCCTGAAGAACGAGCAAGTGCGGGTCATCATACTGGCGCTCTCTGATCCGATCATAAAGAGAAGACCTGGAGGCTACACAAGCCAATACCCGGCGGGGCTCTAATATATCCAATCTCACCAACTGGCTCGCTAGAGCCTGAACATCAAGTGCTAATGGTCCCTCTGCTGCTGGAAGATATGCTAGACTCCCCAAACTCTCTGCTCTGCCACTCAAGGCATCGGCCACTATATTGGCCTTCCCCGGATGGTATAGAATAGTGATATCATAGTCCTTGAGAAGCTCCAACCATCTCCTCTGATGCAAACTTAGATCCTTCTACTTAAGAAGATGCTGCAAACTACGGTGGTCAATGAAAATCTCACAATGCACCCCATACAAATAATGACGCTAAATCTTCAAGGCGTGGACAATGGCTGCTAGCTCAAGATCATGCACTGTATAATTCTTCTCATGCACCTTTAACTATCTGGATGCGTAGGCAATCACCCTACCATCCTGCATCAATACTTCTCCAAGGCCAACTCTCGAGGCATCATAATAAACTGTATAGGAACCTGAACCTATAGGAAAAACCAAAACTGGAGTTGTAGTCAAGGTTGAGTTGAGCTTCTAAAAGTTCTCCTCACGCTCCTCAGTCCACCTAAACGGAGCACTCTTCTGGGTCAGTTTGGTCATAGGTGCTGCAATAAAGGAAAACCCCTCTACAAAGTGGCGGTAGTACCCTGCCAAACCAAGGAAACTGCGGATCTCGGTAGCTGATGACCGTCTAGCCAACTCTGCACCGCCTCCACCTTCTTCGGGTCTACCTTGATCCCATCACAAGACACCACATGGCCTAAGAATGCCACTGAATCAAGATAGAACTCACACTTCAAAAATTTTGCATAACATCTCCTCTCCCTCAAAGCCTGTAGCACAATCCTCAAATGTTGCTCGTGATCTTCCCGAGATTGGGAATACACCAAAATGTCGTCAATAAAAATGATGACGAAGGAATCAAGATAAGGTCGGAACACACTGTGCATCAAGTGCATAAAGGCTGCTGGGGCATTGGTCAACCCAAATGACATGAACAAAAACTCATAGTGACCATATCTGGTCCTGGAGGCAGTCTTCGGGATGTCGGGCTCCCGAGTCTTCAACTGATGAAAGCCAGAACGCAAGTCAATCTTGGAAAATATCCTGACACCCTGTAGCTGGTCAAACAAGTCATCAATGCGAGGCAAATGATACATGTTCTTCACCGTAACCTTGTTCAGCTGCCGATAATCAATACACATACGCATCGAATCATCCTTCTTCTTCACAAACAACACCGGTGAACCCAAGGGTGACACACTAGGCCGAATGATCCCCTTATCTAAGAGTTTCTGAAGCTGCTCTTTCAATTCCTTCAACTCCGCTGGTGCCATACGATAAGGTGGAATAGAAATAGTCTAAGTGCCTGCCACCAGATCAATACGGAAATCAATATCCATGTCAGGTGGCATGCCTGGAAGGTCTGCAGGAAACACCTCCGGAAAATCACGGACCACAGGAACAGAATCAATAGTGGGAGTCTCAACACTGACATCCCTCACAAAATCCAAATACGATAAACACCCCTTCTCTACCATACGCTGGGCCTTCAGATAGGAAATCACCCTACTAGGCACATACTCAATAGAACCTCTCCACTCAACCCTCAGAAATCCTGGCATAGCTAAGGTCACGATCTTAGCGTGACAATCAAGAACAGCATGACGCGGAGATAACCAATCCATTGCCCTATATCACATCAAAATCAACCATGCTAAGCAACAACAAGTCCACTCGGGTCTCCAGACCCCCAATGGATATCACACACGACCAAAACACATGGTCCACAACAATAGTGTCACCCACCGGAGTCGACACATGAACAGATGTAACTAATGACTCACGGAGCATATCCAGAATATGGGCAAAATATGATGAAACATAGGAATACGTAGAACCAGTATCAAATAAGGCCAAAGCATCTCAGCGAATAGACTGAGACAATACATGTGATCACTACATCTTAGGCCATAGCATCTGGCCTGGCTGGGAGTGCATAGATACGAGCCTGACCTCCGCCTGCCCGACCTCCCCCTTCTAGGGCGGCCTCTAGCTGTCTGACCCCCACCTTTAGCTGCCTAGGTGGGTGGTGAAGTAACTGGGACAGAAGTTGAGGGCTGACCCCTCTGCTAAGAATACCCACCAAGGCGACTAGGCCACTGCCTCCATACATTCCCAAACTCTCCACACTCGAAATAACTCCCTAGAGTTGGAGACGGGGACTGAAAGGAACCCCTGGAACTAGAATAGACACTAGAAGAGCCATGCATAGAGGAAACCTGAACTGATGGTGCTCAGAATGAGCTCTGTGCTGGAAGGGCACTGAATGAAGAACATCCCGGATGAGAACTGTGGGGACCATGCCCCGAAGATGCACCACTACAGGCTGGGTCGGCTGGCTGAGCAAGCCTGAATGAACGGACTCTACCATGATGAAATTGTCCTTTGGAAAGAGCACCGCTGAAACTACCAGATCCACGAGGCCTCTTGGCCTATCTCTCCTCACGCTCCTGACGACGAACTGCCTCAATATTCCGAGCAATATCAATAACCTGCTCAAAGGTAGCACCTGATACTCTCTCCCTAGTCATCAAAATACAGATCTGATAAATGAGACCATCAATGAATCTCGTGATCATCTCTCTCTCAGTAGGGACCAACCCTGAAGCATGTCGGGCAAGCTCAGAGAACCTCATCTCATACTGCGTCACTGTCGACTCACCCTGACGCAGCTGCTCAAACTTCCTACGGAACTCCTTGGGAACATACTTCTCTAAAAAGAGAGTGGAGAACTGTTGCCAAGTAAGGGGTGTTGCACCAATAGGCTTACGCCTCTCATAGGACTCCCACCAAGTGAAGGCAGCTCCTGAGAACTGGAATATAGTAAACGAGACCCCACTGGTCTCTAGTATCCCAGCAGTACGAAGCATCCTATGACACTTGTCCAAGAAACCCTGGGCATCCTCGCCCTCAACACCACTGAATGTCGGAGGCTGAAGTCTACCAAATCTCTCAGACCCACGCTATTCATCGTCTAGCATGATTGGAATCACAAAATCCTGAGCTGGGAAAATCGGCTGGCTGGAGCTGCCCCCGACGTTTGGAGCCCCTGGGTAACTTGCTCAGGTGTCCGGGCAGCTGGAGTCTAAGTGCCTCCCCCGGCCTGAGAAGTAGCGGCAGTAGAAGGAACAATGACAGCCTGGGCAAAACTAGTGGACACAGTCAAAATCTGAGCTAGAGTCTCCTGAAGACCCGGGATCACAATATGCACTGTCGGTGCCTGAGTCGGTCCCGCTGGAACATCTACGGCAGGGACATGGTCCTGAATAGTAGGTGGATACACGGGTACTGCCCCGGCTACTGCACGGGCCGCACCCTCCCCTCTACCACAGCCTCGACCGCAGCTTCGACCTCTCGCTAGTCTAGCTGGTGTCTGGTCACCCTGATCGGTAGCGCGAGTCCTCAGCATCTGTGAGATAATGAAAACAACAAAAGTTTAGTTTCTAGAATCAATAGGTTCGCACGACAGAATATAAGAATGTGAGATTTTTCCTAAGGGTTTTGTAGCCCCTCGAAGGTAAGTACAGACGTCTCTGTACCGATCAGCAAGACTCTACTAAACCTGCTCATGACTAGTGAGTCCTATGTAACCTAGGCTCTTATACCAACTTCTCACAACCCCAAATCCTAAGCTGGCCGTGATGGCGCCTATCATGATACTATGTTATCCAATCCACCGTGAATTAACATAAAGACTTTCAATTAAATTCAAAAATGTTCGATATTCCATAAAATTTTTCCGGTTTAACAGTTTAAAACAACAACACGAATAAAATAGTTTATACACTGCCCCAAAACCTGGAGTCAACCGTCATGAGCATCTATAAACAATAAACGTACTACTATTTTATTTAATACAACCAGTTCTAGGAAATGATATCAAATAACAGGATAAGAAGGGAAAGAGGGCATTCTGCGGACGCCAAACAGCTACATCAAATCCTAAAAAAAAGCTCCAAGAGAATGCGAAAACAGCTCGCGCTCAGACCTCGCACTAAATCTGCACACTGATGCAGGGAGTAATGTGAGTACGCTAACTCAGTAGTAATGAAAGTAAATAATGTCTAAGGCTATGAAACAAGTAAAAGCAGTCATCACTGCACAGTAAATGAAGCCTTTCATTTAGAAAACCCAGATACAATATCTTGTAACATTTGCAAATCGCCTTCAGTAAGATATCTTTTGAAAATGTACCTTTTTCACAAATTCCACAGAAATCAAACGATTCAGTAAATAAAGTCGACGGAGTTCATAAACAGTCATTTAGATGGAAACATGTATCATAAACATCCCCTCGGGCGTATCATCACTCAACATGCCTCACAATCACTCAGTATTAGCCCTTCGGGCGACCTCACAGATGCTCATGCCTCCTAATCTCTCATCACTCAGCACTTGACACTCGGAACTCGCACTCAATAGGTACCTGCGCTCACTGGGGGTGTACAGACTCCGGAGGGGCTCCTACAGCCCAACCGCTAATATCAAGCCATCTCGTGGCATAATCACTCAGGCTCTCGGCCTCTCACACACCATAAACAGTGCAACATGCTGTGACGTGCAACCCGATCCCATAATATCCTCACAACATAGGCAGTCGGCCTCACTCATTCAGAAATCTCTCAAAGACACTCGAGCTATGAAATAAACGGGGTACTCGACCCAAAATAACATTTTATATCACAAAAGTAGTCTAAATGAGACTGAGTTTCGAAATCAGTTAAACAAGAAATGACTGAGTGTAAATCATAAGTCAACAAAGTGAGGAATAAAAGTAACCAACCCCCAAGGGGTCCAAACAGGTCGGCACAAGGCCCCAAACATGGCGTACAACCCAAAATATAATAATAGTCTTAAAACATGAATATCGGATGAAGTGGAATCAAATACGCAACTTAACAGTTGCCACGAGACGGACCAAGTCCAAATCCCCCAACCTTCCGCACCACACACTCGTCATCTAGTATGTGCGCCACTCCAAACATTGATAAAAATGTGAAGTCCGGGGTTTCATGCCCTCAGGACAAGATTTACAGTCATTACTTACCTCAAACCGACCCGAAAACTACTCTGCAATGCTCTTGCCTCTCGAATCGGCTCTTGATTTCTCCGAATCTAACCCAAATCAGATTAATATTATCAATATATGCTAGGGAGACGAAACTCATTCGGAAATTATCAAAATTAAGCACAAATCTCGAAATTGGCCAAACCCGACCCCCGGGCTCACGTCTCGGAGTTTGATAAAAATCACAAAAACTAGAATCCTTATCCTTCCACGAGTCTACCCATATAAAATACATCCAAATCCAACCACAAATGGCCCCTCAATTCCTCAATTTAAAGTCTCAAATTCCCAAGCCCTAAACCCCCAATTTAGTCACTAATTTTCCATAAATTTCACCCCTAATTAGTCAAATAACACCATAGAAATGAGTTTTAGGTCCAAAAATCATACGTCCACAAAGTTCTCTGGATTTCCCTCTTCAAAACCCTCTCTCTAGCTCAAGTCCGTATGAGAATGTTGATAAAATAACCCATAATTCGCGAAGGTTGGTATTAATACTCTCTGTCCAGTAAAACCGCTCATGCGGTCTTAGGTGCACTTCTGCGGAATTCCACTTACAAATCCAACCTTGCATCTGCGGTCCATAAGCACGCACCTGCGGTCTCGCACCCGCGACCAAATCTCCCGCATCTATGGAAAAAGCTTAGCCCCTTGAACTACGTATCTTCGGCTCCCAGACCGCACTAGCGACCTCGCACCTGCGGCTCCCCCTTCCGCATGGGCGAAAAAACTAGAAAGCTTACACCAGCAGTTCCAAATTACGGTAAATCATGTCGATAACCATCCGAACTCATCCTGAGGTCCTCGAGACCTCGACCAAAAGTACCAACAAGTCATAAATGATCACCCGGACTTAGTCGAACCCTCGGAACACCCAAAATAACATCGAAACAACAAACCAACCCATGATTCAAGCCTAAGGATCTTCAAACCCTCAAAAATCATCAACGATGCCGAAACTACCCAAAACTCGTCCGAATGACTTGAAAGTTTGCACACACATCCAAAATGGCACTACGAACCTATTCCAACTTTCGGAATTCCATTTCCGGCCTTGATAGCTAATTTTCCACTACCGACCGGAATTCGCCAAAAACTCAATTTCATCAATTCAAGCCTAATGCTACTCCGGACATCGACACCAAATTACAAACACTCCTAAGTCCCAAATCACCTAACGAAGCTATTCGAGCCATAAAATCCACATTCCGAGGTCGTTTAGCCAATAGTCAACTTCTAGTTGACTTTTCTAACGATAAGGCTAACTTAAGAGATTAAGTGTCTCAATTCTCACCAAAGCCACTCCGAACCCGAACCAACTGACCCGACACATCATCAATAGGCTAAGAAATACATGATAAGGCAGGTAAAATAGGGCTTATCTCACGGAACGACCGGTCGGGTCGTTACAGTATCCTTTCTTAAAAACTCCTTACCAAGAACCTTACACCTTTTAGTACATGCATGATCTATTGAAGACCTCACATTTACTCATCATAAGCAAGATACAAAACCAATTTCTTCTAACTCAACACTTACACATCTATATCTCTTATCAATCGTCTTTCTGAATGCAAGCATTGTCTTATTACGAATAAAATAGAAGTTCGGAATTCGAATTCTTATAAGTGAGCTCTACCACACGATCTAGAGTAATAAGAAAGAGTGACAGTCTTAAAGGCCCTGTAGCCTCCTGCTTATAA
This sequence comes from Nicotiana paniculata, assembly GCA_005239505.1. Taxonomy (NCBI): domain Eukaryota; kingdom Viridiplantae; phylum Streptophyta; class Magnoliopsida; order Solanales; family Solanaceae; genus Nicotiana; species Nicotiana paniculata. Next base: position 15,628 of record MDKI01155333.1, read on the forward strand.
GTGTGGTGCACGACACACCCATAAACAAGACTCTACTAGACACGGCTTGTAGACTCTGTAGGACAGAGCTGCTCTGATACCACTTTTGTCATGAACCAAACTGATGGGCCGCGACGGGAACCCGGTACCTTACTCAACCGAGTGCCAACATAACATATCTTTACGTATCATGATATCAACATTAAATGAGATAGAAAGGTTGTCGTAGGATAACTAGAATGAAACGTGTAATACCAACTTATACATAAGACATACAAGCCTATAAGACCAAAATAACCACTCGTATACTGAACATAGCTCGACAAGGCCATACAATATTTTACATACATGACATCTGTCTACAAGCCTCTCAGAATACATAATTTTCATAAAGGTCGGGACAGAGTCCCGCCATACCAAACAATACACGTCTGAATCATACTAACCAAACAAGCAACTCCGAAGCAAATGGAGCACACCAACATCTTTCGTTGAGCGGATAACTTACTTAGAGGACTCTCGACCTGTCTATCGTGACCTGCGGGCATGACACGCAGCGTCCCCAGGCAAAAAAGGGACGTCAGTATAAATGCATGAAATGCATATGAAATACGTTAATGGAATCTCTCAGTACGTCATAAGACAATTTTGCCTCTGATTAATACCATGAAATAAACTTTACGAACTTACGTAATTTTGAGACACATAAACAGATGATAGAATAATATGACATATGGGAGGATAAGAATACACATATCGCTAGAATTTCTACAAATAGAGTAATTTATGGAAGTTGTGCATTTTCTCATTTCAATCATGTCCTATAGATCATGACAAAAAAAAATAAGGCATAAGCTTAACATACCTGAGCCGATTCTCTTGAAAATCTCTCTAACATACGTCTTTTGTGAAAAATACGTAACAATGGATCGAAGTAGGGAAAAGTCCGTTTATATTCTTGAGAAAGAATGTATCGTGCTCTCTTAGAATTTCATCACACGTTGCTGTAGCGTTATGAAGTTTCCCAGGGACTCATTTTTTAAAACTCCTCCAACACTTAGCAAATCTTAGCATCATCAATGGAGGAACAATGTAGGAAAATAAAATTAATACAACACTTGGTGGATATCCAGTGATTAGCTGAGTCACTCCTTTCTGTTGATGGCACATCCTTTGGAAGTAGATTGTTTACCTCCTTAAAAATTTTGTTTAATCTCTCAATAACAAAACTAGAGACAATGTTACCAAAGAAAACATTCCAAATGAAGAAGTATATAACTTTTATGCATGCACTCCTCTTCCTGCCACTACGAGAGATAGAGCCCTCCATTTTAGAAAATAGCATCATACTTTTAACAATATAATAAGACCTCTTAAAGTTATAAGTCGTGGACCCCACTTTGTAGCTTAGTTGGCCAAATATGTCTCCAAATTTGCCTCCTAGAAATGTGACTTA
>MDKI01241752.1:0-10748 GCA_005239505.1 Nicotiana paniculata
ATATTTTCTGTTTCTTCTAACAGTTCGTCTGATTTTCTGAGTTTTAACACAGAGCGATAACAACTATGTCGTCTACTACCCCTCAAGTAAGAGATGCCGGCATAAATTAGAGGGTGAAAAATCCTATGTTGAAAAGTCATCAGGTTATGGTGACATTAACTAAGGAGTGTAGACCCTAACTTTTCGTAGTTTGTGTTTTCCCTATTTATGGCTATACAACTTAATTAGTTTTCAAACACTATGCACGGTTGAGGTATTAAACGAAAAATTAAAAAAAAAAAGTTAAAGTTGTATGTATAGATGATATAAAAAACATTTACACATTTAAGTTACATGTAAAATATCTATAATAAATAGTAAGTAGTACAACTGATAACTTGACAAATATAGTAACAGTAATTAATATGCTACAAAGGTTAACTTGCACGTTAATTCAATTTTTTACACTTTTCAAAAATATAACTTAAATACCCAAGGAAATTTATAAGAAGGCTAATGAACCACAGATAAAGAAAGATCAAATTCCCTATAAAAAAGAGATAAAATCACAATATCTTGTCTCTTCATATTTGTGTGTGTGTGTTGTCTGGTTGTCTGTTGAACTGCAGTCTGCTGATTGTACTTCCTTCCTCGGCCAATTGACAAGAAAGCACTGAAATGATAGATATAACCATCAAAACATGACTTCCACTTCTACTTTTCTGTCTGCAATTTTTATTTTTTTTTAATAAAATAATGGAAAAAAGGCTGCAACTTTGCTATATAAACACTTGTTTCCCTTTCACAAAACAAACCAAGAATCCGAAAGACAAACAAAGAATCCAAAAAGAGACTACTCTTCTAGTTTTGTTTAGTTTTCTGCCAAGATCTCATATCTCTTTCCTCATTTTCTTCCTCTTTAGTGAAACTCTATCTCCTTATTATAACATCCACTGAATTTGAGAAAGTAAAACAAACCCCTAGTTCTTGATTGTTAGCTAAAAGCTAAAACCTTAACTTTCCCTTTACCCTATACTCTCTTTAGCTTCAAACTCGAAGGCATAATTCAGAATCTCTTTTAGTACATTAGCTTAAATTATAGTCTACTTTTTTTTCCTACACAAAAAGAAGAAGAAAAAATGGAAGCTTTTCATGTCCCTATTAGCTTTCACTTTCCCTATGCTTTTCCTATCCCAACACCAACAACAAATTTTCTTGGAACTACACCAAATCCATCAATTAATGGTAGCCCTTGGATGGATACAAGAATTTGGAGCAGACTTCCACATAGGCTAATTGATAGGATCATTGCTTTCCTTCCACCACCTGCTTTCTTTAGAGCTAGAGCTGTTTGTAAAAGATTTTATGCCCTTCTCTATTCTAGCACTTTTCTTGAATTGTACCTCCAAGTTTCTCCTCAGCGCCATTGGTTCATTTTCTTCAGGCAAAAAATACCAAGAAACAATATTTACAAGAACAGTAGTAATGCTTCTGGTATCTCTGATAATAGAGTTGAAGGTTACCTCTTTGATCCTGATAATCTTTCTTGGTTTAGGCTTTCTTTTGCTTTAATCCCACAAGGTTTTTCTCCTGTTTCCTCTTCTGGTGGATTAATTTGTTTTGTTTCTGATGAAGCTGGATCTAAAAATATCCTTTTGTGTAATCCTCTTGTGGGATCTATGATTCCTTTGCCACCAACTTTAAGGCCTAGGTTATTCCCTTCTATTGGTTTAACTATAACAAACTCATCAATTGATTTAGCTGTGGCTGGAGATGATTTAATATCTCCTTATGCTATTAAGAATTTAACCACTGAATCATTTCACATTGATGGGAATGGATTCTACTCAATATGGGGCACAACTTCTTCACTTCCAAGATTATGTAGCTTTGAATCAGGGAAAATGGTGCATGTTGAGGGCATATTTTATTGCATGAATTTCAGCCCTTTTAGTGTACTTTCCTATGACATTGCTGCAAACAATTGGTGTAAAATTCAAGCACCCATGCGACGATTTCTACGTTCTCCTTGCTTAGTAGAGGGAAATGGGAGGCTTGTTTTAGTTGCAGCAGTTGAGAAAAGCAAACTGAATGTGCCAAGGAGTTTAAGGCTATGGGCATTGCAAGATTGTGGGACAATGTGGGTTGAAATAGAGAGAATGCCACAACAACTCTATGTTCAATTTGCAGAAGTTGAAAATGGTCAAGGGTTTAACTGTGTTGGTCATGGACAATTTTTGGTCATAATTATAAAGAATTCAGATAAGGCATTGCTGTTTGATTTTTGCAAGAAGAGGTGGCTATGGATTCCTCCTTGTCCATTTGTGGGAAATAATAGTTTGGATTATGGTGTTACTAATAATTATGGTTCAGTATTTGGAGGGGAATTGCATGGATTTGGTTATGATCCTAGACTTGCTGCACCTATTAGTGCACTTCTTGATCAGTTGACATTGCCCTTTCAGTCTTTCAACTGATTCTTAAACTGTTTCAAGTGGAGTAGCAGTATTAATAGTAGTAACTTGTTTGGTTATTATTATATTTTGTGTTCTAATTTTAGTAACTACTCCTTCTCTTATATACAATTAAGAAGTTTGTACTCTTAATTACTCTTGGTTTATTATGAGTTTTTGTGAAGTCGACCTTTTTTTTGTGTGTGTGTGTGGTGGTTGTTATGAATCCAAGAGTTTTCTTGCATGATTTCAAATTATCTTCTAAATTATAGTTGTAATAATTTTCCATTTAAGCTAACAGGACAGTAGATTTTGATTTTCAATTACAACTTATAAAAAGATAATTTGTTCCTATCTCTAGTAAAAGAGAGTTTACTTAGCTATAAGAGTTCGGCAACACTAACAAACTCATCTACTCACTTAGGTATTTCTTTTTCCTTGAACCCTTTTCTTCATAATTCCTTTTTATAGTAAATACAAACTACTTAATAATGAGATAATTAAATCAACTATGTATAGGAGATTAACTAGCTGCCAGTGGCGAGCCACATGGTTATAAGGGTTTCGACTAAAAATTGCACTGTATACATAGATAAAATATCATGTTTTAGAGGTATATATAAAACACATATTGTACACCCTTTGTCGTAAATTTTTTTTACTTTTTTTAAATTTGAACACGTATAGCTACATTAGGACGACTTCGACAAGGATCTCTCATCATTTTTCTATTTACAGTGATTTTATTTAATCATCTTTGAAATAACTTTAAAAGTGCACTCGCAATTTTTCATGTATGTAATAGTGGTAAATAGTATATATATATAAGAACAATAATAAGGTTTAGAAAATCTCATACCACGTAGAAGAATCTTCTGCAGACACGTATTTTTTGTTTTTTTTGCCCACACTAACCTCTTCGCTACAAGATAAACAATTTCAATCTTATAACTGAAACAAATTAATTAAATGAAAATAAGCTTCTGATTGATTAATTAGTTCTTCATATAAATGATATCATAAGTTCTGAGGACTGCTAATTACAATGATTGGTTGCTAAATGTAAAAGACGAAATTCATGCTTGTTTAATGAATATAATAAAATAATAATGCCTACTTGATTCTCTAAAGTAACAAATATTTTGTGGACCCATTTATTTTATTAAGTGACAGATAAGAAGGACCGGAGGGTGAATTTATTAGCTCAAACAGATAAAAACTATTTTCAAATGAAACAATAAAAAGAAGAAAAATAATATTCTCAGAGAAAGAGAGAGAATTTATATTGAATTTTGGGATAGAATTACAATGGATAAGACCCCTCTATTTATAAGAAAATAACTTAGCCATAAAATAACAAACTCTTTAAAAAATAGACATTTACTCTAAGTACAATTATATTCATAACACTCCCTCTTGAATTTCTACTTCAATAAGTAATGTGCCTCGTTAAAACCTTAACTAAAATAAAACTCAGTGGAAAAAAGTTCTTGTGAAGGAAAAGGAGTACACATATTTAGAAATACGCCTTTTAGTTGCTTCGTTAAAAACCTTGCAAGGAAAACTCAGTGGAACAAAATCTTATAAGGGAAAAAGAGTACAACGCATATTAACTCCCCCTGATAAGTGCATCAATTCACATCTTTGAGTCTTCGCATCCCAATCTGGTACATCAGCTTCTTAAAGGTTGACGTTGGTAGAGACTTGGTAAACAAATCAGTCATATTATCACTTGAACGAATGTGTTGCATATTGATATCATCATTCTTTTGACGCTCATGTGTGAAAAATAACTTCGGTGAAATGTGCTTTGTCCTTTCTCCTTTTATGAATCCTCCCTTCAATTGGGCTATGTATGTTGCATTATCTTCATACAAAATCGCGGATGGTTTGTCACACTTCAAACCACATTTGTCTCGAATAAGATGTATTATAGACCTCAACCACGCACATTCTCGACTTGCTTCATGAATAACAATTATCTCAGCATGATTAGATGAAGTATCCATGATTGATTGCTTAGTTGATCGCCAAGATATGGCAGTGCCTCCACAAGTAAACACATAGCCTGTTTAAGATCGAGCCTTGTGTGGATCGAATAAATACCCAGCATCGGCATAACCAACAAGATCGGGACTGCAATTATTGCCATAAAATAAGCCTATATCGGTAATACCTTTTAGATATCTCTATATGTGTTTGATTCCATTCCAATGTCTCCTTGTAGGAGCATAGCTATATAACATTAACTGAAACAGTTATGTCAGGTCTTGTAGTATTAGCAAGATACATTAGTGCACCAATTGCACTAAGATATGGTACTTCAGGACCAAGTAGCTTTTCATTCTTTTCTTGAGGTCGGAACGTATCTTTATTCACATCAAGTGATCGAACAACCATCGAAGTACTTAATGGATGTGCTCAATCCATGTAAAACCGTTTCAATACCTTTTCTGTGTAGTCAGATTGATGAACAAAAATCTCGTTTGCCAAATGTTCAATTTGCAAACCGAGACATAATTTTCTCTTTTCGAGATCATCCTTCTCTAAATAATCAATTGCCTTTTGGAGTTTAGTAGGAGTTCCAATAAGGTTTATGTCATTGACATATACGGCAAATACAACAAATTTCGATGTTGTTTTCTTTATAAAAACACATGGACAAATGACATCATTTATATAACATTCCCTTAATAAATATCCACTAAGACGATTATACCGCATTCGTCCTGATTGCTTTAGATCATACAAAGATATTTACAATTTGATTGAAAATATTTCCCGGCACTTTAAATTATGTGCGTTAGGCATTTAAATCCCTCAAAAAAATTCATGTATATCTCATTATCAAGTGAGCCATAAAAGTAGGCTGTAACCACATCCATTAAATGCATGTCAGACTTTTCATGACGGCAAAACTAATGAGATAACGGAATGTTATAGCATCCATAACATGTGAATATGTCTCTTCATAATTGACACCAGGCCTTTGTGAAATCCTTGTGCCACAAGGCGTGCCTTATATCTTTGTACCTCATTTTTCTCGTTCCTCTTGCGTACAAAGACTCATTTATAGCCAACAGGCTTAACATCATTAGGTGTTTGGACTACAGGCCCAAAAACTTCATGTTTCGCAAATGAATTCAACTCTGATTGGATTGCTTCTTTCAATTTTGGCCAATCACGTCTTTGTCGACATTCTCCAACATATTGAGGTTCAAGATCCTCACGATCTTGCATAATGCTAGATGCAACATTATATGCAAAGACATAATCCACCACTATATCCACTCGATTCAGATTTGTCTCAATATCGATTGGGTTTATTGATAGTTCCTTTTTTTTAGTCTAAGGTTCATTGATTTTCTCATGAATCTCAGGATTGGTTAAATCGTGAATTTCTTCATGAGGCTCTTTTGTAGTGTCATCTTGAGCGTTTGTTTTTATTTTTCTAGGATTTCAATCCTTAGAACCCAATGGTCTGCCACGCTTTAAGCGTGTTTTTGACTCATTAGTTATGACACTAAATGATTGTCCAACAGGGACATCAATATGGATTGGAACATTCTCTGCAGGGATATGTGATTTTGTTATTCTTTTCAGATTCGTAAATGCGTCTGGCATTTGGTTTGTTATTTTCTGCAAATGAATGATCTTTTGCACCTCTTTTTCACAAATAGAGGCACGTGGATCAAGATGAGATAATGATGGATTTTTTCATAAAATTTTCCGTTTGGTTTCACCAATTTCTCTCCCTAATTTTGGAAAATCCCTCGTTAACGTTTCAAGGTAGCGAATAATGGAGGGTGATTCAAACCCAACATATATTCCTAACCTTCTTTGGGGACCCATTTCGGTGCAATATGGCGGTGCTACAGGCACATATATTGCTCATCCAAAAATTCTTAAATGGGATATATTAGGTTCATGACCCAAAACTAATTGCAACGGGGAATATTTATGATAATTTGTCAGTCCAAGACGAACTAGCATTGTTGCATGCAAAATGGCGTGATCCCAAACAGAAGTGGGCAACCTCATTTTCATGAGTAACGGTCTTGCTATCAATTGTAGACATTTAATTAAAGACTCTGCAAGACCATTTTAAGTGTGAACATGAGCTACAAGATGTTCCACTTTTATCTCAATTGATAGGCAATATCATTAAATGCTTAGGATGAAAACTCAATAGCATTATCTAATAGACTTAATTGGATTATCGGGAAACTGTGCCCGTAGTTAGATTATTTGTGTCATAAATTTTGCAAACGCGAGGTTGCGAGATGATAATAGGCACACATGAGACCATCTATAATATGCATCTATTAAGACCATAAAATATCTAAACAACCCACTAGGTGGGTGAATAGGTCCACAAATGTCCCCTTGTATACGTTCCAAAAACGCAGGGGACTCAAACCCAACCTTTATTGGTGATGGTCTAATAATTAGCTTGTGTGATAACAAGAAGTGTAAGAAAATTCATTATTTAAAGAATCTTTAAATTCTTTAATGGATGCCCATTTCAGTTTTCTATAATTGGTCTCATCATAATTGATTCAGGATGTCCCAATCGATCATGCCAAAGTACAAAAGTATTGGAATCAGTAACCTTTTGATTTACGATAGAATGTACCTCAATTGCACTAATTCTTGTCCAATACAGGCCATAAGATAAAGATGAGAACTTCTCAATAACCCTCTTCTGGCCAGAGACATTTTTGGTAACGATGAGATATTCAAGATTATTCTCATCTATTGTCTCCATATGATATCTATTTCGGTGGATATCTTTAAAACTCAACAAGTTCTTTCTGGACTTGGAGGAGAATATTGCATTGTCTATGATAATTATTGTTCCTCTAGGCAGAGTTATAGTAGTTTTTTCACAGCCTTCAATTAAATTATTACTACCAGAAATTGTTGTAACATTTGCCTTACATATATTTAAATGAGAGAAATATTTCTTCTCTTTGAATATTGTACGCGTCGTACATGAATCAACTAAACAAATATTTTTACAATTGAACTTTGATCCAAGTTTGTTTTGGGGATATCCATGTTTGCTTAATCTTCTCAAAGAGCTTCTTGTGACGGTAGAGTCTCGTGTTGATAACGTGAAATAAAACAATAAAAGAAGAAGAACAATATTGCAGAGAAAGAGAGGGAATTCTTATTGAATTTTGGGATGAATAACAATAGGGTAAGACCCTTCTATTTATAGGGGAAATGACTTAGCCACAAAGTAACAAACTCTCTAAAAGATAGACATTCACTCTAAGTACAATTCTATTCGTAACATATTTTTTTTCCAATACAATATAAGTAGTAATATCTCATAAAGAGTAAACTTTTCTTCTTTTTGGTCCCAAAGTTGTCGCACCTCAATCAATTGGGAGAAATTCAAAAATAGCCAGATTTACAAGTGGTCATTCAAAAATAGCCACAGTTTCAAAAGTAATCGAAGTTTAGTCACTTTTCATGTAAAGATAAATCTGAACGAAAACATTATTCAAAATACGGAAAAAATACTCCAATATATTATACTGGAGTTCCAGCAAAGTATACCGGTCCAGCATAATATGCTAAAAGTTCATACACAGGTGCTCGAATCTCCAGTATATTATGTTGAAACTTTCCGCGTGTTGGAGTTCCAGTATAATATGCTGGAAGTTCATACGCACGTGCACCGAGCTCCAGTATATTATGCTAGACCGGTCTCTGTTGCAGCAAAATAGTAGTTATTTTTCAATGACTTGGTAAACGCTGGCTATTTTTGAATGGCCAGTCCGAAAACTGGCTAGCCCGTGCTATTTTTACCAATCAATCCTACATTATCTGGAAGAGATACCAGTACAAATGTAAGAGCCCGTTTTGGCATAAGAAATTTTTCCTTTTTTTTCGAAAAAACTCACTTTTTTCCGAAATTTGTGTTTGTTCATAAAATTTCCAATTTGCACTTGAAGATCCATTTTGAAAATTATCGAAATTGAAAAACTACAAAAAGCTATTTTTCAAAATTCACTCAAATCACTCACAAAACTTCAAAAACACCCAAAATTATATTCATGTCCAAACACAACTCTAAATTTCATTACCATTTTTACTTTTAAAAAAAATTCACCCTTTTTTGGAATTTTACAATTCCTATGTCCAAACGCCCGATAAATATGGCTATTTTCACCATTACCATGTAAGGCATCATCATGTTTGGCTATTAACAAAAGGTACTAATTTCGATTACGTACAGTCTAATAGCATGTTTGGCCACACTTAAAATTAGGAAGTGCTTTTCTCAAAACTACTTCTCAAAATAGTGCTTTTTGTTGATAAGCAAAATGTGTTTGACTAATTAATTTGAAAAGCACTTTTGAACATAATTATTGGCCAAGCTTTTAAAAAATGCTTTTAAATATACTTTTCTCCAAAGTGCTTTCGAAGAGAAGCTATTTTTTTCTGCTTATCAAAGTTGTTTCTGCTTCTCCTCAGAAGCACTCTTTTTCCTTCTAAAATCTTGGCCAAACACCTCAATTTTTTAAAACAAACACTTTTGGCCAAAAAGAAACTAGGCCAAACAGGCTATAAATAAGAAAGAATTGGGGTAAGAAGAGAGAGTACAAAGGTGAATATGAAACAATTGAAGGATTTCAAATAAATTGTAAGAATTTTGAACAGAAAATACATAGCTCAGCTAAAGAAATAGAAATTAAGGCTCAAATTTATTAATGCAATTGAACTAACAGGACAACCAATCTTACTCTAGCGGAAAGAGTAGCGTACCCTCAATCCAACATGAATACAATGCCTAAATTTTGTCCTTAAATCAATGGCAAAAGAATATGAAATGTGTTCCAATAAAAGGGAAATTGAACTTCTCCATATTTTGTATCAGAACACCATAATTTTAGATTTGATGATATGCTTTGGTAGATTGCTGTGTCAACTCACAATTGCTTTGGTAAAAGGACATAAAACTGGAGACCTCTATATATACATGCAAAACAAGGACATGTCCTTTGATCTCATGATTTCACACTAACCATAAGAACTAGATGGACGTTTCTCTTGAATATCGATCTTAACTCTTCATTTGCCTCGATACCTATTCTCCTGCACAAAATTAACAGATATACAACGTTATAGCAATACAACTTTGCCCAAACAAAAATAAAAGCTATTGTTTCTATAAGCAATAAGACATTGTGCAGCCAATCATGTTCTCTATTTTTGGCCCAGATATTAAGCATAGAAATCATCCGCAGCTACTTCATGTTTTTCGCATTAATGAAATAGTTGGGAAACTTTATCTGAAAGAACATTACCCTATTTTGGAACCATTCTTTCCTACGAGAATCTTGCGTTGGCTTATCTTGTGTGTGATCAAATGCTGTTCAATTCTAAGGGAACCATCACGTAACTCTTCCAGTCCATCAGGCGATGTTCAATGCCATACGGGATTTCCTATATAGACAAACTCCCTGCTTGTCAAAGAAAGCATATCCTGTTAAGTGTACAAACAAGACAATGGAATACCTGAATGTAGCAACTTTTCCCTGACAAATTCCATTGAAATATTCTTCATAACTTCTTCACTCATGACAAGTGGATCTTCATCCCACGGTCTTTTCACTGCCTAATCACAACAAACACGGAATACAAATTAGGCACTAAGGGGTCGTTTGGTATGAGGTATAAGAAGGTATAAGGGTGGTATAAAAATTTAATACCGCCTTAATATTCTGTTTGGTTAGCAAACCAGGTATAAGTTATCCTGGTGTTAATTTTAACACTGGGATAACTTATACCTTATAGAAGGTGGGATAATTAGCACCGGTATAACTTATACCTTCTTCTTAGAAATTATGCAATTGTTATTCTTAATACAACATACCAAACAATGAATAAACAACAATCCCAATATAACTAATCCCAACATAACTTATCCCAATATAACTTACACCGGCATAACTTATACCGGTATAAATCGTATTCCAACCAAACGACCCCTAAGAAGACAGATTATGAGACTAAGCATCCAGTTTCGTCACTGAAAGGAGATGAATGCATTAACAAAAGAGGTCAAAGCAAACAATACAGCAACGAAAAGAACCTCTTAACTTCACACATGTATAATAACATATATAAGAAACAACAAAGCAACCCATAGCTATGCACCCTCTTTTACAGAGTAGTGCCTGCAGTAAAGAGGGGACAAAAAGGGTGTGTTTTATTTTTTGAGGGATGGGGGGGTGGGGGAGTGTATCGACATGATGATGAGGCTGACAAGTAAACCAACTGGAGTTCATTAATGCAATG
>MDKI01260115.1:0-66015 GCA_005239505.1 Nicotiana paniculata
TTGAGAAACTTGATTAAACACCAGTTTAGTATTTAATAAACTCAATTGACACGTTCAATTCTTCGTGGGATCGACTTTGTGCTTAATACCCCAGATTTATATTTGCAACGCCCGTTTAGTATTTATAGAAGACATAGTTGAGCGTGATCAGAGGTTTTATAGACTATGTTCCCAGTAGAGTGATTTCATACTTGAAAGCTCAGCGGATGGTTGAGAAGGATTGTCTATCATATTTGGCCTTTGTGAGGGATATTAGTGCAGAAGCCCCTACTATTGATTATGTTCCTGTGGTGCGTGATTTTTTGGATGTGTTTTCTGCAGACCTTCCGAGCATCCCGCCTGACAGGGATATTGAATTTGTATTGATTTGGTGCGGGGCATTCAGTCCATTTCTATTCCACCGTATCGTATGGCACCGGCGAAGCTGAATGAGTTGAAGGAACAACTTCAGGAAATCCTTGATAATGGGTTTATTCGGCCTAGCGTGTCACCTTGGGGTGCACCGGTTCTATTTGTAAAGAAGAAGGATGGTACTATGAGGATGTGCGTTGATTATAAGCAGTTGAACAAGGTCACAGTCAAGAACAAGTATCCTTTGACACGTTTCTATAATCTATTTGACAGCTTTAGGGAGCGAGGGTATTCTCCAAGGTTGATTTGAGGTCACGGTATCACTATCTAAAGATTCGGCATTTGGATATTCTTAAGACAGCTTTCAGGACCCGATATGGCCATTATGAGTTACTTGTGATGTATTTTGGGTTGACCAATGCCCCAGCAGCGTTCATGCATTTGATGAACAATATGTTTCAGCCTTATCTGGACTCATTCATTATTACATTCGTTGATGACATCCTAGTGTACTCTCGTAGCTAGGAGGAGCATGCCCAGCATATGAGGATTGTGTTACAGCAATTGAGGGAGGAGAAGCTTTATTCAAAGCTCTCTAAGTGTGAGTTTTGGCTCAGTTCGGTGGCGTTCTTGGGGAACATGGTATCCAGTGAGGGTATTCAGGTGGATCCAAAGAAGATAGAGGCGGTGAAGAGTTAGCCCAGACCGTCCACGCGGAGATTCAGAGCTTTCTTAGTTTGGCGGGCTATTACCATCTCTTTGTGGAGGATTTATCATCTAATACATTGCTCTTGACCAAATTAACCCAAAAGGGTGCTCCATTCCCAAGGAGAACTTTCAGAAGCTCAAGACTGCTTTGACTACGACTCCAATTCTGGTTCTGCCATCAGCTTCTGGTTCTTACACAGTGTATTGTGATGCTTCACGAATGGGTATTGGGTGTGTTCTGATGCAGGAGGGTAGAGTTATTGCTTATGCTTCGCGCCAATTGAAGACTCATGAGAAGAACTATCCTGACCATGACCTTGAGTTAGCAACTATTGTTCATGCCTTGAAGATTTGGCGACACTGTTTGTACGGTGTTCATTGTGAGATTTATACTGATCACCGGAGTTTGCAGCATCTGTTCAAGCAGAAGGATCTTAACTTGCGTCAGTGGAGGTGTATGGAGCTTCTTAAGGACTATGATATCACTATTTTGTACTACCCCGAGAAGGCCAATGTGGTGCCCGATGCCTTGAATCACCGGGCAGAGAGCTTAGGGAGCTTAGCGTATCTTCCAGTAGCAGAGAGGCCATTGGCATTGGATATTCAGACCTTAGCTAGACAGTTTGTCAGGTTGGATATTTCTGAGCCGAGTCAAGTATTGGCTTGCGTGGTCTCTTGGTCTTCTCTTTAGGATCGTATCAGGGAGCGTTAGTATGATGACCCCCACCTACTTTTCCTCCAGGACAGGGTTCATCTAGGTGATGCCAGGGATGTGACTATTGGTGATGATGACATGTTGAGGATGCAGGGCCGGATATGTGTGCCCAATGTGGATGGGCTACAGGAGTTGATTCTTGAGGAGACCCACAACTCGCGGTATTCCACCCATCCGGGTGCCGCGAAGATATACCAGTATTTGAGACAACACTATCGGTGGAGAAGGATGAAGAAAGACATATTTGGGTTTGTATCTTGGTGTCTCAATTGTCAGCAGGTAAAGTATGAGCATCAGAGACTAGGTGGATTGCTTCAGAGGTTAAAGATCCCGGAGTGGAAGTGGGAGCGGATCACCATGGATTTCGTAGTTGGGCTCCTACGGACTTTGAGGATTGTGGATCGTTTGACCAAGTCCGTGCACTTTATTCCAGTTGGTACTACTTATTCTTCAGAGCGGTTTGCTGAGATTTCAATCCGAGAGATTGTTCGCCTACATGGTGTCCCAGTTTCCATCATTTGAGATAGAGGCACACAATTTACATCACAGTTTTGGAGAGCCGTGCATCAAAAGTTAGGTACTCAGGTGGAGCTGAACACAATCTTTCACCCTCATATGGACGGACAGTTCGAGCGCACTATCCAGATATTGGAGGACAGGTTATGCGCTTGTGTCATTGATTTTGGGGGTTCATGGGACCAGTTTCTACCGCTCGCGGAGTTTGCATATAACAACTATTATCAGTCAAGCATTCAGATGGCTCTGTTTGAGGCTTTATAAGGGATGCGGTGTAGATCTCCAGTGGGATGGTTTGAGCCGGGTGAGGCTAGGCTCTTGGGTACAGACTTGGTCCAGGATGCATTAGACAAGGTGAAATTGATTCGGGAGCGGCTTCGCACGGCGCAGTCTAGGAAAAATAGCTATGCTGATACAAAAGTTTGTGATGTGTCTTACATGGTCGGGGAGAAGGTTCTGCTGAAGGTATCACCCATGAAGGGTGTTATGAGGTTTGTGAAGAGGCGCAAGTTGAGCCCTCGGTTCATTGGGCCTTTTGAGGTACTTCAGAGGATCGGGGAAGTGGCTTACAAGCTTGACTTGCCACCTAACTTGTCGAGTGTGCATCCAGTGTGCATCCAGTATTTCGTGTTTCTATGCTACAAAAGTATATCGCTGATCCGTGCATGTTTTGGATTTCAGCACGGTTCAGTTGGATGGTGATATGACTTATGATATAGAGTCGGTGGCCATTTTAGAGCGGCAGGTTCGAAATTTAAGGTCAAAGGATATAGCTTAAGTGAAGGTGCAGTGGAGAGGTCAGCCCGTGGAGGAGGCCACTTGGGAGAGCAAGCGGGAGATGCAGAGCAGATATCAACACCTATATGAGACTCTAGGTATGTTTCTAGACTCGTTCGAGGACGAACATTTATTTAAGATGGGGAGGATGTAACGACCCGGTCGGTCGTTTCTAGAGTTATAGCCCTGTTCCCCCATTTTTCTGCTTCTTTTGTGTTCTACAACTGTTATATGTCTTACCAGATTGGTTGGTTCGGGTCCATAGTGATTTTTGGGGTAAATTGAGACACTTAGTCTCTTAATTGGAAGCTTAAGTTGGAAAAGTCGACCGGATGTCGACTTATGTGTAAAGGACCTCGGATTTGAATTTTGATGGTTCTGTTAGGTGATTTGGAGGTCCGTAGTAGAATTAGGCTTGAATTGGCAAAAGTTAGAATTTTGGCAATTTTGGCCGGCAGTGGAAATTTTGATATCAGGGTCGGATTGGATTTCCAGAAGTTGGAGTAGGTTCGTGGTGTCATTATTGAGTTGTGTGCAAAATTTGAGGTTAATCGGACATGATTTGATAGGTTTTGGCATCATTGTAGAATTCGGAAATTTTAAAGTTCATTAGGCTTGAATTCGTGTATAACTCGTGTTTTTGATGCTATTTGAGGTGGTTTAAGGATTCGAATAAGTTTATATAGTGTTTTGGGACTTGATGGTATATTTGGTTGAGATCCCGGGGACCTGGGGTGAGTTTCGAGTGGTTAACGGATCATTTTTAGACTTTGGTTAATGGATGATATCTGTTGGTGTGCATTTTCTGGTTTTCTCTTACGCGTTTGCGAGAGGAGTCTCGCATTCGTGAAGGGTAAATGTGATCTGGGAGGATTTGTTCTACTCGTTCTCGAAGGATAGGATCCGAACGTGAAGGTGTGGTCTGTGTGTACATCGCGAACACGTGAGTGGTGTCGCATTCGCGAAGAGAAGTGAGGTAGTTGTGGACCCCAGGTCTTTGGTCTACGCGTTCGCGAGGTATGGGCCGCGTTCGCGATGAGTTGAGCTTGTAAATTTTAGCGTTCGCGGAGATATAATTAGGAGACAGTCTGAGTTGGTCTATGCAAACGCGAGAGGGCAGTCGCGTTCGCGAAGAAGGAAATCTGGGCAGACAATATTAATTTTAAAAACGAGGGTTTAAACCCATTTTTCACATTTAGAGCTAGAGAACACGGAACTGGGCGATTCTTCGAGAGATTTTCGTGGAGTTGATTGGTCTAAGTGATTCCTACTTGGTTTTAGTTAAATCCCATGATTACATCTTTAATTTTATCATCTAATTTGTGATTTGCGGTGAGAAATTGGGGGAAAACAGGAAGAAATCTTGAGTTAGAATTTTGAATAGGATTTTGTTATCGGATTTGAGTAATTTTTTTATGGTTAGGCTCGTGATTGAATGGGATTTTGGATTTTGTGACTTTTGTCGGATTTCGAGACGTGATCCCAGGGGCCGGGTTCGGGCCGATTTCGGATTTTGGGTAGAATTTCATGTTTTCTTTGTGAAATTTGTTCCTTTAGCCTATATTGATCACACCATATTGCTTGTGACTAGATTCGGGGCATTTGGAGACCGATTTGAGAGGCAAGGGCATTTTGGAGTAGGACTTTTGCGTAGTTGAGGTAAGTAATTCTTTCAAACTTGGTTCTGAGGGGTCGAAACCCCGAAATATGTATTATGTGATTGGTATTGAGGTGACGCACATGCCAAGTGATGGGCGTGCGCGCGCACCATGAGAATTATGACCTGGTTGATTCCAGGCACTGTGTAGTGATAATATCTGGATCATATTTGTGTCCTTATCATATGGTAAAGTAATTAAGTTGTCAATCATAATAGATATCATGTTTAGTCTTATTGGCGGTACTGTTGAGACCCAAAGTGGTCGTTTCTTGTGTCACTTTATTGCTTTACTGATATTGACACTCAGTCATATACATTCATTTTATGTCATATACCAATCTCAGTTGCTATCTATTGAATTATCATATTACTGTTTCGAGCTAGTTTCATGATATTTTGGGCCCATGAGTTACACTGGAGAGGCTGATGACTGAGTGAGGCCGAGAGCCAATTGTGAGTGACAGATATAGGATCTGGCTGCACGCCGCAGTTGATATATTGATGTTATGATAGCGCTTGGGAAGTAGGAGCCCCTCCGGAGTCTGTAATCAACCTCTATCGTGATGGCACCTAAATGTGCTCAGTGGCGACCCAGTTTTGGGATAGTTGTATCGTGTTTAGGATAATTCTGCTTTAAAAAGGTTTTCTTTAAATGTTAAATCGTTCCGTCGTTATTTCTAAAAGTGTTTTTGCAGTGTTGGAAATATTGAGTTGAGTCTTGCCTTGTTCCATAATAGGTGCCATCACGACAGTCGTTTTTGGGTCGTGACAGTAGGATATCGTGATGGCACATAGTCTCTACGACTAGGTAAGCTTAACAATAATAAAAATTGAACATATATGAATTAACAAATTGGAGAAAATAAATGAACAATAGATTTACCTTTTGAAAATCGAGTCTCACACTGCACACCCCAAAATCGGTGGAATCGATCATAAGCTCTACAGAGTATATCAAGAGTAACTACTACATCACGGTCTGAAAGAAAATACAATAGTCAATGAGGATAAAGGAAGGTGACTCCGAGGCCTGCATACCTCGAACAGGCATACCTTGAAGTCTCCGATAAAATAACTAGCAGGAATCTCTATCTACCAGCAAGAGCAGACGTACCTGGATCTACACAAAAAGATGTGCAGAAGCATAGTATGAGTACACCACAACGGTACCCAACAAGTATCAAGCCTAACCTCAGTAGAGTAGTGAGGGGTCAGGTCAAGACAACTACTAGAATATGAAATAGACAGTATAAAATAAAATACATATATAAAACGGGAAGTAATAAAGCAACTAACAGGGAAAGGATGATATCATGATCTAATACAGGAAAATCGACAGTAGAATTAGCATGGAAGAATAAACTAAAGTGATACAAAGATCATGTATAGACTACAACTACTAGAATAATAACAAATGAAGCAACAAAAAATATTCCTTCCAAGACACTTTGCAACATGAAATAACAGCAAGAAATACAACGAGGTTCCGCCTCATGTATAATGAAAATAAACCGATGTACCGCCTCGTATAATCAAGAATAACAACCAAGGTACCACCTCATATTCACATTTAGCAATTTCAACCACAATCCTTCATTATGCCGCCGCGTGATCCTTACATTTGAAAATAGGTTTTGAAAATAGTTTTTCGAAATAGGTACACGCACTTTAGCGCACCTTATGACGTCGTGTTGCTTCACGTAGTTCCCCCACAAGCAATCACGCATATAAGTACCACATTATACCGCCGCATGCGCATCAATATCACATTACATTAACTACTCACACCACAAGTACCCACACATCTCAACTTACCAATAACAACATTATTAATATTTCCACAACAATAGCCTGTGGATCCAACACAACATATACGAGAATATCAATAACAATAATGGATAGAAAATACTTAATAGGATAAATGTTTCAACAATAACTAACATCACCTCAACATATTAACAATTTACACAACAATAACATCAAATAACTCCACAATGAGAAAACAATGTGCAACTATGATATTAGATAAGACTAAATCATAATAAAGGAAATAATCTTCAACAATGAGTATCAAATAACCGAAGTCAACAAATGAAGGGGCAACATGAATAATTAATTCAATAATGATAATTAACCATGAAGAGATAACATGTGATGATAAAGGGGACACCAAGTTCAACTAAAGCATGGGAGCAATTTAGCAAGTAGGATGGAGAACAATTACTAAATAAGTCAACTAAGGCATTTAAGGATAGTCTAACACAATTAAGAATGATTTAACTATGAGAATTTTGAACATAATATAGAATTTCAATTAAAGCATGGAAACAGTCTAAGTAACCTAAACCGATCAAATACTACGTACAACCCGTGTACCCACTCATCACCTTGCATACACGAATTCCACTTAGTGCAATTGAATAGAACGTTATTAATCCTAAGGGCAAGTCCCCCCTCCTCCCCCATAAATTTAGGCAAGATACTTACCACAATTATTCCAATTCAATACACGAAAATAGTTTTCCCCTTATAATCTGTCTCCAAACGGCTCAAATCTAACCAAAATCGACTCAATATCATCAAAAAATACTAGGAAATTCAATTGCAATAGATGAAGTTAAGAATTTTAAAATTTTCCCAAAAAGCCAACAAATGTCAACCTGGGGCTTACCGATCAAAACCCGATCTAATGGTAGATTTCGTCTATCCATGACCCCACGAGTTCATATATGTGATTAGTTTCAAATCTAAGATAAGTTGATAGTATGATTCGAATTAGATTAGAATCACTTACAAAAGGTTTGTAGGTGAAAATCCCTTCTTAAATCGCCACCTACCGAGCCTAGGGTTCAAACATGAGAGAATGAACCCAAGAATCCCATCTCCCAATTATTTGATCAGTTGCAGATGGGGAAATTACAACATGGGTTTGTAATTTCGAACCCTTGCAATTGAGAATAAATCCTCGCAATTGCAGCATTGAAGGCTTGAGGGACTCTTTGCAAATGCGAAGGCTCGATCGCATTTGTGACCACTGTTGCCCTCGCAATTGCGACCTAATCATCGCAATTGTGATTCTAGCCCATCCCAGCATACTTCACAAATGCAAATCCAATAGTCTTGGCCTGACTTCACAAATGCGAACCAAAATCTCGCAAATACGAAATCAGAGGTCTGCAGAAAAAAGAAGAAGCAAACTTCCAATTCTAACAACACTCTGCTAAGCGTCTGAAACTCACCCGAGCCCTCGGGGATCCAAACCAAATATCCATACAAGTATAAAAACATCATGCAAATGTGATCGCGTGATCAAAACATAAAAAATAACATATTAATTATGAATAGAACTCTAAAACGCATGATTTTCAAAAAGATTTTTAAGAACTTCTAAGATTTCAACTAAGCGTCCGAATCCTATCAAATCAACTCCGAACAACGCCAAATTTTACAGACAAGTTCTAAATGCCATAGAGGACTTATTCCAAGTTCTAAAATTAATTTCCGAGCTCAATATCTAGAAGTCAACCTACGGTCAAACATTTCAATTTAAAATTGCCGAATTTCGGCAAAACAACACAAATCAACCTACGGACTTCCAATGTCAATTATGAGCATACACCCACGTCCGAAATCATGATACAAAGCTATTAGAGCCGTAAATGCATAGTTCCTGAATCATTTTCATAAAAGTCAAAGTTCAGTCAATATTTTTAAATTTAAACTTCTAAGTCTATAATCAAGGGTTCAAATCAACCCGAAAGCCTCTCGGTACAAAAATAATCAACCCCGCAAGTCATAAAAACATAAACACAAAAGTGTGAAGCAATAAAAGGGTTTTAAAAGAACAATTATATAAAACGACCGATCAGGTCGTTACATTATAGCCTCAAGCAAGCATCTAGAAAGTGATTTTCAAAGCTGTCTGATTTTTGGCTTTCAAGAGGCTACATTTCAAGCAAAAATGACTATTCATTATTCACTAAGTATTCTGGTGCTTCATTAGTGGTAGTTTCCATTTATGTGGATGATATTCTTTTGGCAAGGGATGACCTTGTTGAACTGAATTCTCTGAAAGCTTTCTTTGATGCCAAGTTCAAGATTAAAGATCTAGGATCTGTCCACTATTTTCAGGGGTTGGAGATTACTTCGCACTGACAGGGGTATAATATGAGCAAGCATAAGTATACCTCTGATCTTCTAGCAGAGTTTCATTGTGATTACTTCACCCTAGTTTCTACTCCATCGGATTCAAATATTAAACTAGTCGTTGATATGGGGAAGCGTCTCTTAGATCCTAGCAAGTACAGGAGACTGATAGGAAAATTTAATTTCCTTCAACATACTGAACCTGATATATCATTTTCTGTCCTACATCTCAGTCAGTTTTTGCAATCTCCCCATGTTCCTTACTTGTTAGCAGCCCTTCATGTTCTCAGATGCCTCCTGAATGCTCCTACCCAAGGTATTCTGCTATTTTTCAATTTTGATTTGTCTTTACAATCTTTTTTAGGATTTCATTGGGCTGCTTGTGCTATTTCTCGAAGATCTGTAACTGGTTTCTACATTACTCTTGAGGGCAGTCCCATCTCCTCGAAAAGCAAAAGGCAACCTACTAAGTCTCCCTCCTCAGCTGAGGCTGAGTATACGGCCTTACAGAATGTGGTGGCAGAATTTCTTGGTTGGTTTGACTGCTTGGTGACCTTGCTTTGCCTCTTTCTGCTCCTGTTTTTCTAGTTTGTGATAACCATATAGCTTTGCACATTGCCAAAAATCTGGTTTTTCACTAGCGCACCGAGCACTTGGAGGTGATTGTCACTTCGTAAGGACAACTTGGGTTCTGGCTTTGATTTCTCTTCAGTTTGTCTCCAGCTCCAACCGTGGACTTGCTGATATGTTGACCAAGAATTTATCAGGGCCTCTTCATCATCAGTTCTTGTGCAAGCTTGGAGAGTCTACACCCTCAAGCTTGAGGAGGCTGTTGATAATATTGGACCTGCATAATTTAGTTGGTCGTGAGGCGGTCCAATTGTATACTCGGCCCAATTGTATACCCGACCCATTTTTATATTTCCTACTGAATTCATTTCATTTTTCTATTGGAATATTCTGGAAATTAAAACATAATCGATATTTTTCCCTCTTTCATCTTCTCTTCTCTCTCTTTGTATTACTGTTAGGGTTAAGTTTTGCTCGGTTTATCTATGAATTGTGAGATTGTTTCTCACATGTGGGGGGTGGGGGGGACACATAACATGAACTTTAATTCTTAAAAAAAATAAAAAAAAAAGAATGCGTTGCATGCATTGTTGGTAAGTAAACTGCGACAGCGCAAATATAGGTGCAATATTTGGAAGCTTTCTTTGGAAGTAAAAAAATTACTCTTGTAATATACAAATTTACAACAGAAGATGGAGTATTTAGATTTCGGCTCCCAAATTTTGTTCTTTTTCTTTTTCTAACCTATAGTCCTTCTAGGAAAAGGGGTTATAGTTATAATGTTATATGTACATCTCTAACACGTATCCATCCATTTTTTCTTCAGTATTGGCTGGCATAGAATAAAACCAATCAAGAAACCACAAAGAAAAGGAAGAAGAAAGAGAAAAGTGGAAGTATAAATATTCTTATGAGTTGTTTGCAGAGAAATTCTGATTTGGGGAATATAAATTTATTACAGGAATATTAAAGGATGTTTATTTACTCGACAGTAGGGAGCTAGTAGGCACGTATATGAACAATGGACTGTCGTTTCTTAATCATAGAGAAATTATGATTTATCAAATGACAACTGCTCCCTCCGGTCCATTTTACTTTTTGGTACACCCATTAAGGAAATACGAGCTCATAAGGAAAAATATATATTCATGACTAAATTAACCTTAATTAATTGTTACCTTGACACACTGAAATATGTAATAAGGGCAAATTTTGAAAAAAAAAATTTAATTCCTTCTTAATTATGTAAATGAGCACTTATTTTGGACCAAAATAAAAAGATAAAATGGTCATTTATTGTGAATCGGAGGGGTATAAGAATAAAATCAGTATTCCTAAGAAGTTGCATAAATCTAGTTTATCTATTTGCTAAACAAATGAAGCAGTAAATTTTAAAGTTGATGTGATTTATTTTAGAACGAAAACTCTTATGTTATATTAAAAACAACTTAAATTTAATGAAATGAAAAACTTACTCACACATAACGTTTACATTCAGTCAAATATTATATGAGTTGTATCACTAATGGTCATCTATAGTTAATTAAACCATGTCTGAGCTGATTAAATACGTCTAAGAAAATTAAACAAAAAAATAAGGATAGCAACATCTTCTATCATTCATATATTATGAAAATAAAAATGATTAGTAAATCAAAGAGATGAAAACAAAATGGATCATCTAACACTATTTGTACCCAAATAAATAAATACACCGAGGTTATTGAATAAATTTACTTTTATCAAATTTCAATCATCTCACACTATTTGAACCGAAATGAATATATGGAAGATGGAAATAAGAACATAAACCACAAATTTTTGGCCAAAAAAAAAAAAAGGTGCACCCTTTGTTTTACATATATATGGGAAAATCCTTAATCCAATATGACAAATAAGTATATATATAATAAAAAGGGAAAAAAAAGGAGTGACCAAAAGCCAGCATCAAGCATGTTAGATTGTATCTTTTGTAGGTAAAATATTCACTAAATTGTACCCTTCGCCATTATTTTGGTGCAGAATTTTCATTGTGTAACTATGTTCTTTGCTTTCACCCGTTTACAATAATTTCTCCTTCAACTTTCGCATTTAGTTTGATTCCCATATACATATAAGAGTTTACTTATTATTTCTTGTGAACATGTGAGTTCACATGCTAGAATTATTCAATTGCCAAAGAAGATTCCACATGTCCAAAAACAAAACCAGAGAATATATATGATGTTATTAATTTTCCATTTTAATAATATTTCAAAAGAAAAATGGTAGTAGTTGTTTACCGTAAAAACGGATAACAATTGAATTTATCAATGGTTTTAAGGATATGTGATTTCACTTGGCACAAACTGAGAAAATATTTTAATTGATATTAATTTTTGACTGTAAATAAAAATAAAGCAAACCAAATGAGATCTGCAGCTTTAGCCCTTGAGCAAGGTCGCCCTTGAACCAAACGAGTATGCTATTGAAAAATATGAACTGAGCAATAGAGCATTGAAAACTTAAAAGAAAAATGTAGTATATTGCTTTGTATTGCGTGAATGTGATGATTACGAATGATTAGGACCCCCTTTATATAATAGAGGAGTTCTACTTATAGTAAAATTCTAAATACAGTATGAAATTTCATGATTGGCTAATTAACCGACTTTGACTTGATGCGTGCCGAGCTTCTCGCCATGATCCTCACTCGATCACGGATGTTTAGGCTTACCGTTACTTGACCAGGTAAACCCCTTTTGATCCCACTCGATCTCCGTTCCGCTCGGTCTCGATCTTGATTGATCATCTTCCTTGAATGGTCCTCGAATTAAGGGTTCAGCAACCTAACTCCATAGTGAGGCTCGATATAATACAAGGCCGAACCCTGGTCTATCATGATCGAACATCGATTATTTACAAGAAGGTTAGGACCTTTTTGACCATATACAGATAGTCCCCTCGTTTCTCAAAAATAAGATGATGAGAAATGACATGAGTTCCCGAGCTCCATCTTTTCGAGTGATGAAATCAGTGACTAGCCCGACCGTTACGCAAGTAACGAAACGTCCCATCGGTCTAGTTACTAAGGCATTAAATGTCTATCAGGCGTTGGTCGGCCACTACCAGATTTTGAACCATCGCCTTCAACCTATAAAACCCTCAACCTTCTTTCATTCAAACTTTTACAACCAACGCCTCCCCTACTCTTTCTTTCAAAGAATCTTTACTTCATATTCTCATATCCAAATCTCTTGGATCCTAATCAATTTCCTTACTTTCTGATTTGCTTTTCACAAATGGCCTAGACTTCCAAAATCTTGCCACAAAAAGAGGCTCCTTCTTCATTGGGTCCTGCCGGCGATGCAGCCGCGGCAGAGCCCCACTCTGAGGAATTCATTTCGGCGGGTTACCTGACTGTTGACGACTTTAAAATAGAGAAGACCCCCTCGGTGCAGGGCCGGTGCGAGCCGATGTCGAGGTATATGTGCACCATTACTGAGGGCCTCCCCGATAAGGTGAAAGAAGAGAGCAACTGGAAGAATACGGACGTGGTTGTTCCTTCTCCTAAGGAATCGATCACCACATACGTAGAGGGGTATCTAAGTGTTTATACTTACCCCTTTACGTTTAGCCTATTGGATCCTGTAATAGTAGCCTTCTACAAAAGGTACGACGTTACCCTATGCCAGATCCATCCGTCGTTCTGGAGAATTGTTGTCCTTCTCCGTTTCTTCATGAACAAGATCGAGGGATGATCCTTTACCCTCGACCATCTCATGAGTCTCTACAGACCTCGGCTCTATCGAGGACTGATTAAGCTCGCCTGTCGGGCCAGTAGAGCCCCATTTTCTAGTATCGACGAGACTCGTGATCGAGACTGGATGGGCAGGTTAGTCCGAATAAGGACATAGGACTTGATCCCTACGGAAGAGATGTCGTTCCCAGAGAGGTGGAACATGAATCATAAGTGCCTTTACCTTGAATGTTTGCTTTTCCTTTTTCACTTCCTTCCACATTTGCTTATTTTTATTTTGGTGTTGCAGTTTTGGACAGATGCCAGACCCGGTTCCGGAGTTAAAACGATGGGTCAAAATCTTGATATCTCAGAGGCCCTACTCCAAACGTTCTTGGATGGAGCTATCAAAGGGGTCGATCAGAGCCTCGAAACCACGGTAAATTTATGCTTTCTAACTATTTGTTGTTTCAGTCTTTTCTCAACTAACCTGTTTCCCTTTCTTTTGCAGGTCTCGGGAAGGATGTTGCGACGAGACCTCCTTCCGCCGATGAAGACATCCTTCCCCAACCATCAGCTCCATAATCGGCCAAAGAGAAAATGATAAAAAGGGCCCCGAGTCCCATGGGCTCGAAAAAGAAAAGACCGGCGAGGAGGCCTTGTAAGCCCAAGGTAAACATCATTCCCCTATCTTTGGACTCAGTCCGTCAGCTAATGGATGAGTCCGAAGAAGAAGAAACTGGGTTGGTGGCTTGTCCGCGGGCCAGTTTCGGTATAGAAGTCCTCTGAACAGGAGGCAATTGACAAAGGAGATTCGGTCGAGGTCCCTGAGTCGGGAAGAATAGAGGTCACCCTGTCCCAGCAAAGATGGTGGAGGGAGAGTCTCGAGGCAAGGCTCACCAAACAACGAAAAAGGTCACTGGGGTTGAGTTCGGGGTGGTCGACATTTCGGACTCCTCCTAGATTTCAGACACTACGATTCAAGAGGTCAACATGCTTGAGGGTCAACGAATTGTTTTTTCTTTGACGGGCTCGAAGCTTCTACTTCCGAGGATATCCCCAAATTTCGTGACTTATCGATGCCGAAGAAAATACCGTCGCCGGGGGCCATTGGATCTTCATCGAGCTCGAGGCTGGTAGACCAATTCTCGGCTCCAAGTGCTAATCCAAATGGCAAATAGCATCTAGTGTTGATCGTCCCGGAGGATGCTCGAGTTTAATCCCCCCCTCCCCCCGTCCCCATTGGGGTTTCCAGCTATCTGAGAGGCTTGGTGACCGAAGAGGACCAAGAAATGATGAACGCTGAGGGGGCCGTCTTCTTGTTCAACGAGGCCCAACACTCACTAAATCGGGTAATCTTCAAGAATTTATTCCTTAATTTCTTTATACTTGGGATTGTAGATTTCTCTTAACACGTTTTCCCTTACTTGTAGGCTTCGGTGCTGCACCATGAAGCCTTTCTAAGAGTTTGAGAGGAGCACAAGGCCGAAGTTCGGAGCCTTACTGAGAAAGGCGATACTTATAGGCTCCTCAGTAAAAGACTCCTAGCCAATTTGGTTGCAGCTCGGGATGAGCACACTGACATGGCCGAACAGGTATTCCGAATGCTTCATGATAGTGAAGCCGAGTTAGAGATGGATGATGTATGGTCTAAGGTCGAGGCTTTCAAGGGAAGCATGGATATCTTGGCCGCGATGAAATAGACTGTCCAAGCACAGTTGGATTCAGCCGAGACTCAACTTCGAGCTGAAAAAGAGAAAAACTCGATGCAGACCGAGAAAATCAAAGAGCTTCAATCTCAGCTGGATTCAGCCGCCAACAAGCTCGAGGAGGCTAAGTCTGAGGTGGCCGAGGCTGACACTAAGGCTGATGAAAAGGTGGCCCAATTCAAAATCGATGTCGAGGCCATCCAGACCAAAGCTAGGAGCATGATAGATCATGTAAAGTGGAAAGCTCGGAGGGAAGCCCTCGAGGATGCTCTGAGACTTCAACATTGCGGCCGAGATCGATAATGCCCGAGCAGAATAAAATCGTGCTCGGAAACTGGCCTTCCCTGAGAATGACTCCGATAGCTCCAGTGAGTTTGAAGATGAACAAGATCTTGAGGATGGAGATGCTGCTTCCGATGGAGACCAAGCCTCTTAGGACTTAGTATATTTTTGTTCTTTTCTTTTTGTACTTTTTCCTGGGGACATTTTGGTTTGTTTTAAAAAAAATTTATACTTGGACGATTTGGCCCTTGTAAGGAAGACTTATTTTGTATATGAATATAAGGCTTTTCTTCCTTTCGGCTTTTCAGTCTTTACTTATTTTTTGCTTTGTAATTTTTAATCAAAAATGCCTTAACATGAGATAATAGGGAATTGTTCGAGAGTCCGAACAACCTTTGCATTTGTTAGGGTTTTTGGGACTCGATATTATCGAAGCCTTTTATGAATTTTCCAGGGGTAGCCTTTTAAAAACCGGTTATGAAAGAATTCGAAGGCTTATTTTGATACGGAATTCGGACGTCTCTAAGCTGTGTTAATTCGGTCGTAGCCTTTAGTATGGGATATACCCATTGGGATCGTTTTCCCATTTTGTTTAGGCTTGCCCGAGATAATAGTCCCCGAGTGCGGTGGTCGTGGCCTTAGAGATTGGGGAACTTCCTATTAGGTCTTTTGTCCCCGAGTGAGTATGGTCGTGGCCTTTAAAATTCAAGGGTTGCCTAAAAGTTCTTATACCCTCGAGGCTCAATAGCTCGCTCTGATCGAATATATTTTTTGGACGGCAGTCCCCGAGTGTGGGGTTGGTTATCCAAACTCTGGTAATGATCGACCCTTGAGCTCGTTCCATAATAGATCAAATACATAATTGTAAAGTAGAAAAACTTTTTCTGAGACATGAGATAACGGCAAGGAAAAATACTTCTCTTTATTCTTGTGATATATGATCACACATGCGTACATGTTTTGTGCCAAGGCTCGAGCAACCTATGTGGGCACGGTTCGTTTGACTGTTTTGGCCCTTAAAAATTTCAACTATCGAGACCCTGATATTATAACGTAATTTCCTCGCAAAAAAGTTCACATTCAAGGGCAATTCCCCCTAGTATTCGAGGTTGATTGCAAAGGAGCATTGGATACTATTGAATTGTTCTTTGATGTCGATTCGTAATCGAGCTTGATTCTAATTTATCACGATTCATTGTTGCCACGTTAAAAACCTTGCTGAAAAACCCATTTGGGACAAAATCGATCTAAGATAAAAAGAGTGCAACACGTGCTTTCAGACCTAAAGAATTTGTTTTATCTGCCAAAAAATCCACCGTCAATTCTTGTTGATCACCTGCAAGAGTTAGTATAAAAAAATGAAAATGGAAGGGACATACCTTAGCAGTAGTATCATTTTAGGTGTGATATGTTCCAATTGCTCGGTAGTTATTCCCCATTCATCGTTCCGAGCTTGTAGGATCCTTTTTCGGTGACATCGAGAATATGGTATGGTCCTTCCCAATTCAGACCTAGTTTTACTTCATTCGGATTTCGGGTGTTGAGGATGACTTTCCTTAGCACCAAGTCCCCGATGTTAAAATGTCGAAGATTGGATCTTCGATTGTAGTATCTTTCGATCCATTGTTTTTGGTTGGACAATTGGACGAGGGCGGCTTCGTGTTTTCATCCTACAATTCTAGGCTCATGTTCAGGGCCTCGTTATTTGACTCTTCCGTTGCATATCGGAACTTGATGCTAGGTTCACCAACCTCGACCGGAATTAGAGCTTCGGCACCATGAACTAATGAGAATGGGGTAGCTCTGGTACTAGATTTCGATGTTGTGCGGTATGCCCACAATACCTCGGGTAGTATTTCCCTCTATTCCCCTTTGGCGTTGGTCAGTCTCTTCTTAGGATTTTTTATGATGGTTTTGTTGGTTGATTCAGCTTGAGTATTCCCGCTGGGATGATAATGTGTTGATAGGATCCTTTTGATATTGTGATCCTCGAGAAATTTAGTCACCTTGTTGCCGATGAAATGCTTTCTATTATCACACACAATCTCAGAGGGCATCTCGAATCGACATATGATGTGGTCCCAAATAAAGTCTATGACCTCCTTTTCTCTGACTTGCTCAAAAGCCTGTGCGTCAACCCACTTAGAGAAATAATTATTCATAAATAAAATAACCTGAGCTTTACCTGGGGCCGATGAAGAGGGCCGACGATGTCCATTCCCCATTTCATGAACGACCATATGGATAGGACCGAATGGAGCAGTTCCCCGGGTTGATGAATCATTGGCGCATGCCTTTGGCATTTGTCGCATTTTCGAACAAACTCTTTTCCATCTTTCTCCATATCGATCCAGTAGTACCCGACTCTGATCACTTTGTGGACCAATGATTCGGCACCGGAATGATTTTCGCAAGTGTCCTCGTGGACTTCCCTTAGAACGTATTCGGTATCTCCCAGTCCCAGAAATATCGCTAATGGACCATCGAACATCCTTCTGAACAACGTTCCGTCTACGGAAGAGTGAATCGTGCTTCCTTCGTGCGTAGAGCTCTCGACTCCTTTGGATCTGATGGGAGCTTCCCGTTCTTTAAATACTCTACATATTTCTTTCTCCAATTCTAGGTCAAACTTGAGGAGTTTATCTCGGCATGACCTTCTTCGATCATCGATCTCATGAGTTGTACGGCAGCACCCGAATTGAGTTCGTCGTCTTTGACCGATGACCCTAAGTTTGCGAGGTCATCAGCCTCACTATTCTGATCTCGAGGTACATGTTGCAAGGTCCTTTCTTTGAATCGATGTAGAGTTACCTATAGCTTATCCAAGTATCTCTGCATTCGGTCTTCTCGGACCTTAAAGGTCCTGTTAACCTGGTTTACCACGAGGAGGGAATCACACTTGTCCTCTATGACCTCCACTCCCAAGCCTTTAGCTAATAACCTACAAGCATGGCCTCATATTCGGCCTCATTGTTAGTCAATTTTTAGTCCTGATAGATTGTCTAACTACATTACCTGTGGGTAGTTTTAGTACGATGTCTAGACCGGACCCTTTTGTGTTCGAATCACCATACGTAAAGAGGGTCCAGACTCCCGAGGATGTACCCGATTTCACTAACAGTTCTCTTTCAACCTCGGGTACGAGGGCCGACGTGAAGTCAACCACGAAGTCTGTTAAGATTTGATACTTGATGGTTGTTCGAGGTCGATATTCAATATTGTACCCGCTGATTTCTATGGCCCATTTGGCCAACCGACCTGAAAGCTCCGGCTTATGCAAAATATTTCAAAGTGGATAAGTTATTACAACACATATTTGATGGCATTGAAAGTATGGTTTCAGTTTCCTAGAGGCGCTAGCGAGCGCCAAATATCTGGTTTGGGCCTCACCTATAGTCCGACTAACATAACAGATAGAGAATTGCGTACCTCGTTCTTCTCAGACCAAGACTCCACTTACCGTTATCTCTGATACTGCTATATACAAGTAAAGCTGCTCATCCGCTTTTGGTGTGTGAAGCAGCGACGGGCTCGATAAGTATCGTTTTAGCTCTTCCGGATCCTGTTGGTATTTCGGAGTCCATGTGAAGTTATTCTTCTTCTTCAATAGTGAGAAGAATCGGTGACTCTTATCTGAGGATCTCAAGATGAATCGACCCAGGGTGGCTATGCATCCCGTTAGCCTCTACACGGCCTTTACATTGTCTACTGCTATGATGTCCTCGATAGCTTTGATTTTATCAGGGTTGATCTCGATTTCTCGATTGGATACCATAAAGCCGAGAAACTTGCCTGAGCTGACCCCGAATGTACATTTCTCTGGGTTGAGCTTCACGTTGTACCTTTTTAGTATACCGAAAGTTTCCTGCAAATACTTCAAATGGTCATCTGCTCGTAGGGACTTAACTAACATGTCATCAATATAAACCTCTATTGATTTTCCTATTTGTTCTTCGAACATTCGGCTTACTAGGCGTCGATAAGTTGCGCCAGCATTTTTTAGTCCGAATGGCATTACATTATAACAATAGGTGTCGTACTTACTGATAAACGAGGTATTTTCCTGATCCTCCGGGTTCATCTGTATTTGGTTGTACCCAGAATAGGCATCAAGAAAACAGAGAATCTCGTGGCCGGCCGTGGCATCGATAATACGATCGATATTAGGCAAAGGAAAAGAATCCTTGGGGCACGCTTTATTTAGGTCTTTGTAATATACACACATTCTAAGTTTAATTCCCTTCTTAGGTACTACCATCGCTAAACATTAGAGATATTTTACATAGATCCCATTTTAAGAAGTTTGATTACCTCGTTCTTGACGAAGGCATGCTTGACCTCAGACTGGGGTCTTTTTTTTTGCTTCACGGGGGCGAATTTTGGATCCAGGCGTAGTTTGTGAGTGGTGATTTCCAGTGGGATCCCTGTCATATCAAAATTGGACCAAGCAAAACAATTCATGTTAGCTTTAAAGAATTGAATAAGTTTTCCCCTGAGCTCGGGGGCTAGCCCTGTGCCCAGGTATACCTTTCGTTCGGGCTGATGCTCGGTTAATGTGACTTGTTCCAGATCTTCAACCGTCGAATTGGTGGCGTCGGAATCATCAGGGACTATGAAGGACCGAGGGACCCTATAGTCGTCATCCTCTTCAATCCCCTGTTTCTCTGACTAGGTC
This sequence comes from Nicotiana paniculata, assembly GCA_005239505.1. NCBI lineage: Eukaryota > Viridiplantae > Streptophyta > Magnoliopsida > Solanales > Solanaceae > Nicotiana > Nicotiana paniculata. Next base: position 19,828 of record MDKI01260115.1, read on the forward strand.
GAGGCCGGTGTCTGTGGTTGCTATTTGACCTCTTGTTTTCCCTTCGAATTCAATCCTTTTGTTGATGAGAGTGCCGATATTGGTATTACTTCGTCGGCTGCAAACATTTCCTTGGTGGTGGGTTTCTCCCCGTAGACCTTTTTGACTCCCTCTGGTGTCAGGAACTTCAGAACCTGGTGAAAGGTCGAAGGTTGCTGCCCTCATGTTATAGATCCATGGCCTTCTGAACAGGGCGTTATACCTCATGTCACCCTCGATTACATGGAACTTCGTTTCTTTGATGGTCACCACCACGTTCACTAGAAAATTTATTTCGCCTTTTGTTGTTTCGCATGCCATATTGAAGTCATTAAGTACTCAGTCCGCGGGCACAACTTGATCCTGTAAGCTGATCTGTTCTACGATCCTCGATCGAAAACTGTTGGCCGAGCTACCTAGATCAATCAAAACACGTTTAACTTGAGTTTTATTTATACGAACAGATATTACCAGTGCGTCATTATGGGGTTGTAAGATCCCCTCTACATCCTCTTCATTGAAAGACAAGGTCCCTTCCGGTACATAATCCCAAGTTCACTTTTCCCTTGTGATTGACACCTTGGTGCGCTTAATACGGGTCCTAGAGGAATATCGACCCCTCCAACAATCATGTGGATTACGTGTCGTGGCTCCTCTTGCTTGTTCTGCATGTTTGAATCTATGTTCCTGAAGTAGTTCTTAGCCCGATTGCTTAAGAATTCCCGAAGATGCCCCTCGTTGAACAACCGGGCTACCTCCTCCCTTAGTTGTCTGCAATGTTCTGTCCTATGGCCATGGGTGCCATTATACTTTCACATTTGATTAGGATTTCTCGGGGCCGGATCAGTCTGCAGAGGTCGAGGCCACCTAGTGTCTTTGATGCGCCCGATGGCTGATACGATAACTGATGCATCAACGTTGAAGTTGTATTCGGATAGCTGCGGTGCTTCTTTAGGCTCGACATTGCTGTCGAAACCACTATTACTCATGAGCCCTCGAGAGCTCTGACCTCAACCATTTCTTCTATCAGCTCGAGCGGTGTTGCATCTAGGCCCGTTGTTTCTCCCATCTCCATTGTATGGCTGGTAACGCTCTCTGTTTGACCGTGGTTCCTGGTCAATATCCCTTTTAACCATGTCAACAGGCCTGATAGGATAAACAGACCCAGAAGGAGTTCATAGCTGGTCGTCTTCGACCCTAATCTCTGACTGGTACTGATTATGCACATCGGCCCAGGTGACAGTTGGGTATTCGATCAAGTTCTGATTTAACTGTTGTGTGGCCACCGAGCTTCGTACGTTTAAACCTTGAGTGAAGGCCTGAACATCCCAATCTTTGACAAACAGTGGTAGATCCATTGACACAAACTCTTTGAGCATCTCGTTATCTTTTGCTTTACCTTGAAGAGGTTCGACTTCTTAGTCTCGACCTTTATGGCTCCGGCGTGTGCTTTAATGAATGAATATGCAAGTATGGCAAAAGAATCAATGGATTTAAGTGTCAAATTACGGTACCATATCATCGCTTCCTTTGATAAGGTCTCCCCGAATTTCTTTAACAATACGAACTCGATCTCATCGTCCTCCAGATCGTTCCCCTTAATTGCGCATGTGTAAGAAGTGACATGATTGTTGGGGTCGGTCGTTCCATTATACATGGGAATTTCTAGCATGCGGAACTTCTTGGGAATCGGTTTAGGAGCCGCGCTCAGGGGGAAGGGATTTTGCACGAACTTCTTCGAATCCAAGACCTTCAATATCGGTGGTGCCCCGGAATTTGATCAACTCTGGAGTTATATGTTTCTACCTTCTTGTCATTTGCTTCAATCTTATTCTCCACTAATTCAATCCGCTTTGTCAGCTCTTCGAGAATCTTCATGATAGCAGGATCGGTCCCTGATTCATTTCCATTTGATCTTCTCGGCACCGATTCAACCCTATGAACAACTTCCTGCGATGGCTCAAGCTCCACCCTGCTTAGTGCATGGTTCTGATTTTGAAGTTGTGCTATTGGAGCTTGTTGAGCATGCAACATTTCGAATATCACTCGAAGGCTAAACCCATACTCTTCGCCGCCCCGTGCATTCTGACCGGCTGATCGAACGTCTTTGTAGGCACTGTTCTCGGGGTCGATGGTCAGGTTTGCATTAATGGCAACATAGAACTGACATCGATTGTGTCTACGATTGGGACCCCATCGAGTTCAACTGGAGGTACTTTAGGCGGCTATGTTGTCGTTCTTGCCGTGAAAACCAAGACCATTTTGTATGCGTGTGGGTGCTGCTTGAGAATTCGACATGCTGATCCTGGAATCAAAGATACTCACAAGAACAAGTATAAAATTGTGTGTGTTACGAAAGTTAGTACCATGCAATCACTATTATCCTTAGCCCCACGGTGGGCACCAAACTGTTTACCCTAAAAACGGATACCAAACTGGAATTTATAAGTGATTTTAAGGATATGAGGTTTCACTTGGTACAAACTGAGAAAATATTTTAATTGATATTAATTTTTTTACTGTAAATAAAAATAAAGCAAACCAAATAAGATGTGCAGCTTTGGCCCTCGAGCTAGATCGCCCTCGATCAAACGAGTATGCTATTGAAAAATATGAACTGAGCAACAGAGTATGAAAGCTTAAGAGAAAAATGTTGTATATTGTTTTGTATGTCGTGAATGTGATGATTACAAATGATTAGAATCTCCTTTATATAGTAGATGAGTTCTACTTATGGTACAATTCTAAATACAATAAGAAATCCCATGATTGACTAATTAACCGGCCTTGACTTGATACGTGCCGAGATTCCCACCGTGATCCTCGCTCGATCATGGATGTTTCGTCTTACCGTTACTTGACTAGGTAAACCCCCTTCGATCCCACTCGATCTCCATTCCGCTCGGTCTTGATCTTGATTTATCATTGTCCTTGACCGGTCCTCGAATTAAGGGTTCAACAACCTAACTTTATATTGAGACTCGAGATAATACGAGGCCGAATGGGGGTCTATCATGATCCAACCTCGATTAGTCACAAGAAGGCTAGGCCGTTCTAGCCATCTAGAGTAGTATAGAAGAACATCACTTTAATTTTCTCAAGAAGAGCTCAGCGTAATACTTGATATTATGTTTGAATTAAGATTCAGATTAGATCTCAAGAAGAGATAATATATCATTAAATTTAGTTTTCTATTCAGATTGAAACTAATAGAGGCCCTCGATGTGAAATATAACCTGTACATAGCTCTTGGTCGGTCGGTGTGTTTTTATCCATTTCTTAAAGTTTGTCTGCTATTTTCAACGAATTAATGATTCTGCCCCAACCAAATCACTAATTATAAAACCCAGACTGTTATCTTATGCAATTGTAACTTCCTTTAGGTGCCATTAGTTCCAAACTTTCCAAAACATTTTTCACAGACTAAGTTCTTGTTTAATTTGGTAAAAAGGTTTTGTTTGATAATATTTTTGCAAAAAAAAAAAAAATTCAAATAAATATTTTTTTTGTGTTAAGAAACATAGCTCAAAGTAATAATATAAAACAAGAAAATAGACAAGAATGTAGGGAGCAAGAGAGGAGAGATTCTTATTTCTTCCATGTATTTAAGTATATTATAAAATGACTTCTCATCCTCTATTTATAGTACTACGTAGAGGTATACCAAAAGAATTTCACAAATATGCCATTAAGCATTTGAGATCATGGAGGAAGATCATGGGGGAGATTATGGAGGTATGAGAGTTACAACCATAAGTATTGGAAGTTATGGAGATAATGGATAAGAGTAGTGGATGTTATTCATTTAGGAGTTATGGGCATCCACCATAATCTAATGTTTCATAACACTCCCCCTTGGATATCCATAGATTATGTGCCTCGTTAAAACCTTACTAAGAAAAAATCCTGTAGGAAAAAAACTTAGTGAAGGAAAAAGAGTACACATATCTTGTAATACACATTACTTGCCGCCTCATTAAAAACCTTACCAGGAAAACCCAGTGGGATAAAACCTTAGCTAAGGGAAAAAGAGTACAACAAACATCACTTTTATTTCTCGGAGACGAAAAATTCCAAGCTTGTATAACAACTTCTCTTATATTGAGATCGGCAATGCCTTGTGAAGAAGATAGTCAAATTGTCACTTGAACAAATTTGTTGAACAACGATCATGTTTGAAATAGAACTTTGGTGAAATATGTTTTATTTTGTCTCCTTCAATAGTTCTTCTTTCAATTGAGATATGCATACAGTATCATCTTCAATGTAATTGGAACCTTGTTGAATATCATAATATGGTAGTACCCTCACAGACAAATAGATTATATGAATAATGAGATATACCCTGCATTAGTATAACCAACAAAACCTTGGCAATATTTGTTAGAATAAACAAATCTATATTAAGGATTCTTTTTGCAGTATAACACTAATCATATTTCAGTATCTCCACATAGGATTTATACTTTCAGGTGTTGGGACTATTCGTCCAACTTCACATGTTTCAGATGAAGTTAATTTTTATTGCATATTTTTCATTAGGCCAATTATTTATCTGTCCAAATTCCATGACAGATTTGAGCTCAAGATCCTCGTCAATATCAATAAAATTGAGAGCTATATTATATCAACAATATCGTCGACAATCATTTTATATATGTTCCATCATCACACAACTAAGACATAACTTATCGATATCTCAGTATTTTCAGGTACCTGAACCTCTCCCATAAAGTCTTATAAAGTGTTATGTCACAGTGCTCTTATAAATCACTGGCCTTCTTATTATGACCATCTTGAATATTTGTTCATCTCTTTCTTCAAGGAGCTTTATCTTTGGAACTGATTTGTCTATTATACTTCGTGCGTGTCATAAACTCAGCCTATCATGGACTTTATTGTATTTGTAACATTAACAACCGAAATATAACATTTATCTTTGGGTCAGCAAATGCACCTGGCAATATTTTACAAATGAATTATCACTTTAACATCAAGTTCACATTTTCTTGTACGAGGATTTAGATGTATTCATAATAATTTATTTCATGTATTACTTTTTTAGCTGCCAATTTTCTCCCTCTAATGTTGGAACCACCAACACATTTCCCAATCTTTTTTGGGAACCCATCTCTGTATATTGTGGTGGCATAATTAAATCATATAGCTCATTCATATTTCTACATAAAAATTATTTGGTTCCTGACCCTGAACCAATTATGATAAGGAGAATTTATCATAATTTGTTGGCTAGATGTGCCAAGTGTTGTTGTATATTAAATAATACACCTCGTACCAAATTTTTATTTGGGAGTTTTATTATCATAACCAATGGTTTAGCTATAATTGGAGGCATAAAATTTCTGCTAAACCAACTTGGATTTAAACCAACATTATCAAGATAAATCATCATAATTTATTTTCTGGAGCTGTGATTTAGTAATTTGAGCAATCAACCTTGCAAAATCCAAACTGCAAGTTGATAACAAACGCACATGTGACCATACAATAGATGCATCTATTAAAATCATATAATAGTAAATGGTCCACATGGCATACGACTAGGGCATATATATATCACCTTTTATTCGTTTCAAAAATCAGGGAATACAATACCAACCCCAGGTGGTATAGTAATCAATTTATCATGAGAACAAGTCGTACATGAGAATTCTCGAAGAATCTCCTAATTCTTCTATATAAGCCAATGTGAATTCTCAATCATTTTTCGCATCATAATTGAACCGGAATAGCCGACCGGTCATGCCAACTGATATTTATTTCAGTAAACATCTAATTTACTATGGCGTGTGATTCTATCATCATGCTTATACATGTATAATAAAATTAGAAGAAAAGTCAGGTAACCTTTCATATTTACCCGATATGATTATAGAATATGAAAATATTCAATCTTCCTTTCATTTATAGTCTCAAATGCCAACCACTTTGGCTAATATATTTTAAACTCAAAAAGTTTCTTTTGAAACTTACTATACTATTAATGTCATGAACAATTTCATTCATCCTGGGTAGAAACAATCCAGTTCTTCCGGAACTCTTAACTGATTTTGTACTACAAGATCATCCATATGGTGAATGTCTCTTTTACGAAAATCATATCATAGTAGTTGTCATGGTCAAGATCATCATAAGCAAAATCATTTTTTGCTTTAATATTTTGGCTTTAATAACTTTTTATAAGGGCATATCAAAATATTTTTGGCGTATCTCATGTACGCGATTAATGACATATTCATATAACCATACAGTAATGTTCATTATCTTTTTTTTTTCTCAAATCTCCCATAGAAGTGAGTTGTAGCATTTACTATGCATAAGCACATTATTATGCGTAATCGTTATCACATATATATATTTTCACATTCACTTTTAGGAATGAATCTGCATTTACAATGCTTATTACAAGTGACTCTTTCAAGGAATGGACTATAATCATGTGAGCGTGTGTCGTATTAACAGACCACATTGATATATATTTTCTTCACCTTTGAAGAATTATTTCGAGAATCCTTATTGTTCTCTTTTTATAGTTACCATAATGATTACTATTATTCTTTGATCTTTGGCAATCCCACGTTCATTGGTCAACCACTTGTCTTTATTTAGACTTCTTATGCATCATCACATTCACTTCAAGAATGGAGCAAATCAAGTAGAACAAGCTTCATATTTTTTCATGAAAATACATTATTTTTATTAGTCATCATTATATCATCTATACGGTGTATTGAGACTCAAACCCAATGTCTTACCCATATAATGGCATGTTAGGTCATAATGAGTTGGGACTCAAATCTAACTCTTATAATGACGGTGCACCGAAACTCGAATTCGATATCTTATCCTTATGGTGCGTTGGAACTTGAACCCATTGTCTTACCCTCAATTAATGCATAAAAACCCAAGTGCAAGTACTAGGACTTGCCTTCGAACATTTAAAAATATTACATTATTTTGGCAACCATATATATCGTAACTCTGTTATAGTTCAAGGATATTTTCTAATATAAGACACTCAACTTAAAGAACTATTACATGATAAATCTTTTAAGATAGATGATAAATCACAAATGTTTTATTATTTTATAAAATAATTTAGTACTGTAATTAATAATAACCCATCTAGATAGATATATTTTATGTATGACGACGAACCATCCTATATGAATGAAATAAATACTTGAGTTGTAGCAATATGAAAAACGTTGCTCAAGTATGATACGTATACTAGTAGTACTAATAGAACTACAAGAAAAAATGATTTGACGACTATGACCGGAAGACATTTATATTGCTAAATATTAACCCTTCCAATTGGTAAATAAGAACAAAAATTATATACTTAGGAGCATACCTTGGAATGATGAACCACTTACCAAAAACAATTCATAGAACATTTGTCTCACTGTCCATACGAAATCCAACAGGCTTACGCATTGGAAGCTACCTTGTTACTTGAGTATGCTAATACAAAAACAGATCAGCTTTGTTGCAACACATTTCCTAAAAGATGAGAAGAATTGTCACGCAGAATAATCGTGTTGATAACGTGTTAAGAAACTTAGCTCAAAGTAATAATATAAAACAAAAAAATAGATAAAAATATAGGGAGTAAAAGATGAGAGATTCTTATTTTTTCATGTATTCAAGTATATTATAAAATGACTTCTCATTCTCTATTTATATTACTACATAGAGGTATACGAAAAGAATTTCATAGATATGTCATTCAGTATTTGAGATCATGGAGAAAAATCATGGGAGAGATTTGTGAAGGTATGAGAGTTACAACCATAAGTATTGGAATAGTGAAAGTTATGAAAATAACGGATAAGAATAATGGATATTATTCATTTAGGAGTTATGTACATCCACCGTAATCTAATGTTTCATAACATTTTGCAAAATCTCAAATATTGAATTTGCAAAAGTTGTTTCTGAGTTCGGAAAGATAATACCACATTAAATTTAAAAATATTGTGTTGGTCATGGTCAAATACAGTGGCGGACGCACACAGTGGCAAGCGGGTTCAGCTAAACCCGCTTCGTCAAAAAATAATATTGTGGATATGTATAAATTACAATTAAAGCTGCATAAATTTTATATAAATATTTTATTTGAACCCACTTAATAACTACTATTTTACGACTAAAGTTATTTACTTGTAAGATTGAACCCGCTTGGACAAAATCCTAGGTCCGCCACATGTCAAAATAACGTCAAGTCTTAGCATAGTAGCATGGTGGTAAATACATACATTCTTTTAGGAAATATTTCGATGCATAATACATGAGATTCTCATTAACACTGTTAGAAAAGGATAGATAGAAAAAGAAAGTCTCATGTGTCGTACAAAATCGAGCTTTTTTTTTCTTTTGCTATTAATATTATGATCAAACGAATAATATTAGAGCGTTTGTTTTTCATGCCTCTTCAATTATTCGAGGAATATTTGGAAAGGTAGGGTTACAGAGAGGAAAAGACTACTTTTTCTCTAAATACATATTAAAGTGTGAATCATGTAAAAAAAGATTGAAAAGACACCTTCACCCAACAAAACCCTAAAGGGGACGTTTGATTTGTGAAACTATATAAGGATTATAATACGAAGATTAATTTATTATAGAATTATAATTAGTGAATATATTTTTATTGGCACATATTGGTTTTCTGGACAAAAAAAAAAAGATAGAAGGCATATACTGTAAAGCATAGTTACACAAGATAATTTGGATAAACTTTTATCTTCAAATTTAACCTAGAGTTTCTTAAAAGATATAAAGAAACTGGGTAATATTTTATTTTATTATTATGGTACGACAAATAATCCCTGAGTTATTGTCCCCATAAAGTGTGGTATAATAATCATACCACAATTGTAGAGAAAATACTGAGATAACTTACACAAGAATCAAAAATATTTCAGTCAAACGCAAAATATAATAATATTTGCATTTTATCCCAAGATTATTATTACATACCCTCATAGCAAATGACCCCTAAGAGAAAAAAATAAATCTAAGATCCTAATTAAAAGTGGCATGATTTTGGACTGGAAATTTTTGGTTGCTAGCTAGCCATGTTGTATTGTTCCTTTTGGTATAGTATGAAGTGTGGTACTACAAACAAACCATAATGAGAGATGGAATATTACATCAATGACAAATCAATGGGGTTTCGATATGAATCCAATGGCTAGGATAAAAATGTATATATATTATTATCACTCCTTTTGCAAGGTACACAACCAATGAAAAGATGGAGGGTCCAAATCAATTTCCATTGTGTTACATGCTTATATGTTCTCTATCAGTTTCCAGGCACCATCTATATATGTACCAATCAATTATATAATGATTTTACATGATTATACATATATTATACATGAATTATATATATATATATATTCGTCAATTATTTTCAATTTAAACGATTAGGTGAACGGTTATTTATGTTTATTATTCTATTAAAATTGTAGCATAAAATTGAGGCAGCAAAAAGTACATTTGACTCTTTGTAGTAAGTAGATCAAATAAAATGTGATGGAAAAAAGATGGTGCCTATATAGAGTTACACCATTGGAGTAGTTTAAGAGAAGCAAGCAACCACATATGTTAAGCTAGGTTTAGGTAATCTATTCCTTTAGCATTTAATGCCACGTGTATCTATATAATCCTATATATCTTAAAGTATTCACTTTCCATATGATATGTACATCAGTATATATTAATTATTCTATCCACCCACCAAGGAAAAAAAATAACAAAAGAAACTGTTAAAATTTAGTGAAGTGTTTAGGTTTTAAGCAACAGTAGAGATAAGTGTTAAGCCACTTGCCACCTGCTTTTATAACATTACGTGTAAGACTTAACAGACGTGAGAGATTTGGCCTTAGGATTAGGGTTTTTGTTCGTAGTTAGGTGTTAAATATAAAACATAGATATAAATACATAATAAATGTGTGTGTATAATAAATTATTGAATAGGTTAAAAAAATACAATCTTACGTAGGGTGACCAAGGCAGTCATTTCTACAAGCAAGTTGGATATGAAAGTATCATTTAATATGAGAAATATAGTATAGTATTAGACAAAAAAAGTAAAATAATTAATGACAGCAAAATTTCCGCTTGTTGCAGCGAACTTGTAGTGTTGTTGAACTGATCTATCCATCCATTAAAAAAATAAAAATAAACTTTGGTTATATCTAAAGTTTTTCTTCTTGTTACTCGACGAGAAAATAGTGAAAGAAAGAATGATGATTTTACCTACAATTCAGTGGAAAGAAAGGACATGCATTAGAGATTCTCTGTAGGTTCATAATAATATCCCTAGCCACTTTTCCTTTTTCTGAAACTTGCTCTGATTTTTCAAACTTAGTCAAAGATGCAATTTTCATTAATTTTGGGTGAACTCTCATTTTTAGCTTTCAAAAATATTAAATTTAAGATTGTTAAAGTGAAACTTTTGTTATTTTAAGACCAAAAAAGAAAAGAAAAAAAAAAACTTTCAGCTAAAGTAGTTTTTCCATAACTTTTATATCCGTGAGCTAATGAGAAGCCTATCCACATTTTATTTACTGCAGCATTATGTAAACCAACACTCAAATACACACCATTTTGAATGGAGCGAATGAAAATCATTTCAAATAAATAAATAAATATATAGGAAAGGAGTATTTTGACTTTCAAATTCATGATAAATATTTGGTGGATAAATACAAAATGTAAGCTTGTATGAAAGGTGGTATGTACTTAATTATTAGTGGCTCTCTGTTTTGTTCATGACCTTTTCTTTCACCAACCATGCATCATCTCCTCTAATTTGGCTTCATGCTTACCTCATGATTTCATGTAAAAGAATAAAGAAAACCCGAAAATTTTGTATGAAAATTAAATCTATTAACTTCAATTACTCCAGTTAGACTTTTTCGTAGTAACTTTATTTTGGCTGATTTTAATTCTCGTCAAAAACAATAGGCAACCTTTCACACACACTGTGAATCTAAAACCATAGAAAACAACACAATGTTTTGTTCTCTCTCTCACACACACACACAGCAGTCCCTTTCAAGAAGAGCGCCTGTCATGGCATACCCCACTCTGTAATATCCTTTGAGTGGAAAATTTGGAGATATCTACGCTAAAGCCGCCTCTCTTTTTTTCTTCTTCTTGTTGCTCTTTCTTTTACAGAGAGATAAATATTGGTTTAAACCTTCTTCTTCATTTCTCCCTTTCTTCCTCTCATTTCTTTTTTTTTTCTGCTGAAAACCCTAGTTGTAGCATGCAGTACCTATAGAAGGCAAAAGAAAGAGCAGAATATATCGATCTCTTCTTTTTACACCTTTTTGATCATCTCATCTCTTGTGTCGTTTATAACAGTACTTGTTCTGGCTCAGAGGCAAATTACAGAAAAGAGCATGGGAAAAAGGAGTAGTTGTACTGCTAGCATCATCATCATCTTCTTCTTCTTTTGTGCAGATCATCATGTTTTATCAGAGGTTTGAAGTCATATTGGAGGGTACTTTTCTGAAAATACACATCTGGTTGTCTTCTTCTTTAATGGGTTTTTTGCAGTAAGTAACAAAATCTTTTGTGCACTAAAACCAACAAAAAATTCTCTCTCTCCATATCTCTGTCCTTTGTTTCTTCTTCTTCTTTCTTTATTCCTTTTGTTCTCTGAGCTGTTATCCTCTTTTAAGCAAATGGATTCTGGAAACAACAGTGCAAGTCTACAGTCATCAAGTGGTGGTTGTGGTGGTGGTGATGAAGAGTACGATTCACGTGCTGCTGCTGCTGCTGATTCTTTTTCTTCTGCTAGTTTTCACACACAAAATACCTCCATGTTTGACCCTTTTGCCAACTATTTCAACCCCATCTCACGACAACAACAACCATTAACACCGTCACTGAATTACCCAGCTTCACTTTTCAATCTTGACACAGATTGGTCCAAAACCCTAAGATCTGACCACAATAATTCTCCTCATCAGATCAACAACAGCCCCATGTCGTTATTAGCATCATCGAATAATTCATTGTCTTCTAATTCCTTATCCTTTGGTGGTGGTGTTTCTAGTTTCCCTTCTGCCGCGGTAGAACATGGTGGTGGTGGTGGTAGCGTAACTATTACTAGTACGACTACTGAGCCGGCGGCGATGGCGGCGGCTGTTCCACCAGCAGATCAACCAGTTACGCAACCGGCAGTAGTACGTAATCCAAAGAAAAGATCAAGAGCTTCAAGAAGAGCACCAACTACTGTGTTGACAACAGACACTAGTAATTTCAGAGCTATGGTTCAAGAATTTACTGGGATTCCTGCACCACCCTTCACTTCTTCAACATATTTTCATCCTAGAAGCAGATTTGATATATTTGGTGCTACACCTAATTCCTCCTTAAGACCTCCTCTTAACATTTCACAACAACAACCTAATTATCTACGAAGACCTTTTCCTCAGAAAATTCAACCACAACAACCAGGCTCTACACCCTTTCTTTCTCCTTCTTCTTCTTCTTCTTCTTCTTCTTCGTCATCTTGTGCATTGTTGAGTTGTTTGGCTAACAATATTGCTTCTGCTTCAACTACTAGTGCTGCTAACAATATTCCACAAAGTTGTAATCTTTTTACAAATATTCAACAGAACTCAATTCTCACATCACTTCTTCAGTCATCTCAAAAATACCCATTTGAGAGTTCCAACATTCTTGGCTCCAAAGACCAAGAGCAATTCCAAATACCATCCTCATCAAATGACTCACAGCTCAAAATGGGTAGTGTTGTTTTGGAAGATTATGGAATGAACAGCCACAATCTTGGACATAATTTGAGTGGGCTTCCTAATCTCATTTCTCCAGAACAAGCTGCAACAACAAGGAACCAGAACAATATTATTCATGGAGATAAAGTGCAGGAAACAGTAGGAAGCAGAGGTGAAGGTATGGTGGAATCATGGATTAATTCTTCACACTAGAAAAGAGAAATTAGTATAATCATGGCGATCATTATTTGATCATAACAACAATGAAGTGAAGAGAAGAAATAGTTTATTGATTACTGTTCCTTTGCCACATCTTTTCTTAATCATGATCTTCAGAAAACAAGGAAAAAGAAGCAAAACTTAGTTTAATTTCATGACCTATGTAGATAATAATCTTCGGATTGATTCCTTTTTTTTTTTTTGGTTGAAGTACTTGATTATATGACTAATCATATACTTATAGATTAGTTAGAGATTAGGGAGAAAGTTGGATGGAGAAGGATACAAATATGATGATTAGAATGATGGCGGACTTATTGGTTAATTTTCCTTGTTTTCTTGGAATAGTAAAATGCTGTTACTTTGCATTTTTCGTTTCTTTTATTACTGTGGATTCATTCCTTTCTATTTTTTTTTTACCATATATTCATAGCTGGTTTTCACATTAGAGCTTGAGTTTGACTTCTGTAATGGGAATGTGCATCAACAGAGAAAAATCAACGGCATATATTATCAAACTCTAGGAGTCCTCCTCCTTGTTCCTCGTACCTTCTATTCTCTGAACTCTGTTTCATATACATGCATTCGGACCATGATATGAATAAACAACTATTTTTAAGTTATATATACGTAGTATGTGAAAATTCTATATTGTTTAATTATTTATCTATTTTATCAGATAATCTCCCTTATTTTCTAAAGTACTACAAATTTTATTTTATTTAAAAACTTTTCAATAGATATTTTTTTGGATGTCTTGATAAGTGTAAAACTAAATTTAGCTTTACATTTAGCTTTACTTGATAAGATAACTTGTTTTACATTTAGCTTTCTTCTTCTTTTCTTTATGGGTATAATAATGACTATTTCTCCAATAATTTCCATGTGAGAAGAAATTATGTGTTTCTGATTGAAATCCATCACTTTGCTTCAATAGGTACAAATATAATCTCGTTGAACTTACAAAAATTATAATTTTATTTTATTAAAATGAGTTCATATTAAACAAGCCAAACTTTCTGTTGAGGGACTACAAATCTTGAAAGATTATAATTCGTAGAATCTGCTACTCAAAAATAATATACATGTAGAATCATCCGTTCGTATTTTTCACAGTTTTATTTCATCTAATAATTAAAACTTTATTGTCTCGCCATTTATAATAATACTATGAGTTCAATTATGTGAAGTTCACGTAAGGTATACTGCATATAGATTAAAAGGAGCGATTGGCGGCGAGATTTGGGGGATCGTTAGGCGCCGCATTCTGCTATATTAAAATTTTGTGTGAAATTCAGATTACTCTTTGAAATTTTAAAATTAAATATGATGAATTAGGATGTAGACTTTTGTTTTCTTCTTATTTTCTTAAATATTAAATATATATATACGTCTCCTGTTGGGGTACAGCACGCACTTGACTCGCGGTATCATCTCTAGGTCAACTATAGTCTTTTTCTTTTTCTTTTCTGTATTAAGCCTAATAAATACCAAATGCAAAAAAAAAAACCAAAAAAAAAAAAAAATAATAAGAAAAAGGTTGAGCCAACCCTACACGCTAAGAATCTATAAACTTATATTAGCATATGTAATTGCTGATCTTTTTTTAAATGTTCCTTGCATCTCCCTGTCCCCACGGGTTTAGGGAAGAGATCAAGATAGGAAACTTATTTTGTCTAATTAATTATGTGATAATATTATGTTTATATAGTAGCGGATCTTGATGATTTTCCAGGCGTAGACCATGAATTATTATTTCCTTCTAATTTTCCAAGTTCTTTGATGATTTCCTTTCATTTTGGCATTCAATATAATCTACTTAACAAGGTTTTTTTTTTTTTTTTTTTTGGTGCCTTTGACTATTGTTATGGTTATCAATCTCAACAATCAACATTAGGTGCGAAGTTACAATTATGCTTACGGCTTCAGCAGAATTTAATAGTTTTAATACAAATTTTATATGTGTGTTAAATTTTTTATTTAATATGGATAAATTATGTATTCAAAATCCCGCAAGCTGCATTTTCTAGAATGTAGAATGTGTATAAATTATGTATTCAGAATCCAATAAGCTGCGTATTCTAGAATGTAGAATGTATAAGGTCAAGAAGGATGATTCAATTTTTAGCTACTAGTCAATGAATTCATCGCCAATTTATTAAAATGAGGAAAGGCATTGATTTCTTAATGGTCTAGGATCTAGTCTATCTTTTCGGAAAAGAAAGAGTGCATTTTAACAGAAAAATATGTAGTAGAATGACAGTATAGTTTGAAGAGCATTTATTGGAGTTATACTTGAGAGTCTCACTCTTAAATACCTTGTTAGTAGTACCAAGAAAAGGATTATAGCTTCCACAACCCCCCACCCCACCCACCCCACACACACCCAGTATTGAGGGGGTTGGGGGTGAGAGAAAAGATCAGTACTCCTCCGTTCATTTTTACGTGGCAGGTATTTAAAAATATATTTTTATTTTTACTTGTCACTTTACGTATATCAAGAGGAGATAATTTTTTTTTTGTGTTATACCTATAATATTTATTACTCATTTCGAATTATTTTTTCAAATCTAATAAAATATGCATCAATTAATATGGGTATCATGGTAAATTATACACTTCATTTATAATTTTTTAAGAGGCGTG
This sequence comes from Nicotiana paniculata, assembly GCA_005239505.1. Classification (NCBI taxonomy): domain Eukaryota; kingdom Viridiplantae; phylum Streptophyta; class Magnoliopsida; order Solanales; family Solanaceae; genus Nicotiana; species Nicotiana paniculata. The sequence goes on from MDKI01260115.1 coordinate 35,496, forward strand.
AAAAATAAAAAAACGTGCCAAGTAAAAGTGAATGGAGGGAGTAACATTAAGGTTAATGATAGGATCAGCTTAACCACTTAAGTGGGGCTTAAATATATGAACTGTTAATCAACAAGGTTTCAACTGTAACATATCGATTAGACTTAAATACACTACTTATTAGTAGGAAAATATCAACATGTAATATTAAAAGCAGCTTTATTGCCTTGTCGATTAACTGTACATGATTCAACTACAATGACATATCTCATACCCAGTGTGTTTCGGAAAGGTAGAATATACACCGACCTTACCTCTGCCTTGTATTACTCAATTAATTGTGATTAAAATATGAAATACAGCAATGAAATCAAATGCCTACGTATTTCAAAACAACAGAAAGAAAATGAAGAAAGACGTTGTATCGCATACCTTTTAAAAATTATGAAACTTTGTGCTGAGCATCTGGTATATTTTCATAAATGAAGCCCAAAATTTGCTGAGAAAGCTCTCTTTCTTTGAAGTTTGAAGTTTGAAGTTTGAAGTTTGAAGTTGGAATTGAATAAATGGATGCCGACAAAATTTGATAACAAAAAGAGAAAGCTATATGGCCTTTTTAGAAAATTTTACCTTTTTTTTGTTTTCTCAGCATTAAAGTCTTTGGTAGTATTGCCCGACAATAAATTAAGGTTGCGTTGGGTTGGCGCAAAATTATGTGTATTTTTTGAGATTGTGTTAGAAAGTGTTGTGTTTTATTTTCAGACAACAGTGCAGTCCTTGTAAGATCTGCAACAATATCTACTTAGAAGCCTCAACTCTCTGTCCAAAATGATCTCTAGTTTGGTACTACTACTACTACTTATTAATTATTCAATTTGGATCTTTCTACTTATAAATCTTTGGATCCATGCCCACAATTGTACATCAGCATTTGTTACAGTTGACACTAATTTGTACTAACATGTTCGAAATTTTGTAAATAAGTTTTTATTTTTTGGAATCAAGAAATTGGACAACTACTGAAAAAATATGTCTCACGTTTTTTATGGACTTGATGCGTAGTTGATTGGTCTAATTAATTTGTTGTTGTACAATGTTGAGTCTCGCATCGACATAAAGGGATGAACAGTCTTCTTATATGGACTTGGGTTGAGTTAGGTCCAAGATTCATTTAATATACAAAATAGTGTATTTTCAACGTGAATAAAGGGTTGCAAGGTCTCAAGAACTTGTAGTAAATATTCTACGATTTGGTTGTTAAAACATTAAATCACTCCCTAAAGTAGATTATTTCGATAAGACCACCTCAATTGATATACACGCTTTAACTCCAATTCTAAGATTGTAGTTTCGAGTCATCAAGAGAGTAAAGTGTGGAGATCATAGGGGGTGTAAAAAATGTTAGCATATTTCTAGGACTAATATATTTTTTTAATTTCTTTGGAAATTAACTTTTATTAAGCTAGAGCTAGGTTAAGGTCTATTCTTTAATATTATCCTCATTTTCTACTATTCTTTTGGACTACTTAAGATTACGAAGTGACGGAAACGTTCATTGGGCATCTCTAATGAATCTTCACACTTTACATGGCATATTAGAGGCGAATGCTATTCTCAAAAGAGCAGAAAATACATGAGGAAAAAGTTGAAAAGTAAAAAATTCGAATAGATCGGGAAAAGATAAATGGGGAAAGGTAATAAAAGATGTGTAGATGAATAAAGAATTAATCTCAACTTTTCCATCAATGTCAAATTTTTAACTTAAAGGTAATAATCTTTTTTCATATCATTGATTGATAGATCACAGAAACTTTTTCATTTCAAATGATAGTTCCTCCACCGCCAATTTCCCTTTGTTTTAAAATTTAAAATGATTAAAAAGTGAAAGAGAAAAAGACAAATGCCTTTATTTTTGAAATATTTTTGAATCATTTGTATCATGAGAAGTTATGATAACCCCCTGGATATCGACAGTATAGGACATTTGCTTTTTCCATTTAGCTTCTCCAAGTTCCAATTCCGATATATTAGTTTTCTTTTTCTTTCTCAAAGTTACTCTTCAATATTAGATAATTACTCGTACGAGATAATGGACTTGTAAACTGAGTATCTGTTACAGATATGTTTGTAATGAAAAGAATCTAACTTACATACACATAGGGTCGTTTGGCCGGGAATACTTTATCCAAAATTATAATAATTACATTTTACTACGATAACTAATAATGACGAGATTGTTATGAAATATTATACTCTCTTCGTTCTAATTTATGTGAACATGTTTGACTGGGCACAAAGTTTAAGAAAAATAAAGACTTGAAATTTGTGGTCCTAAACAAGTCAAAGGGGTCAGAGTATTTATGTGGTTATAAAAGTTTCTCGTTAAGGGTAGAATTGTAAGTTTAAGCTAAATTGTTATCAAATTTAGAAAGGGGTCATTCTTTTTGGAGCGGACCAAAAAGGAAATAAGTTCACATAAACTGGAACAGAAGGAGTAATTATGTAGTGGATGTCTATAATTCTTAAAGAATTTACTCCCACTACTCTTATAATTATTGTTGTAACTCTCACAACACCATAACCCCCTCCATGATCTTCTCCATAATTTCAATAGTTAATACCATGTTAATGACATCCCTTTGTATTACCTAAATATCATCCTACAAATAGAGGGTTTGGGCATCACATTATGCACACTTGAATACATGGAAGAAATAAGAATCTCTCCTCTCTTTCTCTCTACATTCTTGTCTATTTTCTTGTTCTATATTATTACTTTGAGCTAAGTTTCTTAATACGTTATCATCACGAAAATCTAATTTTATTTCATCTATCATCTTAAAGTACGAAGACAACAAGTCCATGGTTGAACTACAAAATTGTTGACTACCTAGAATCAGTTACGTTGCCAGTGGAAGCTTGAGTATTTAATATGTGAAACAATTTGCTTCAATTGTCCGGGGAGTATTTTTTTTCATTCTTCCTGTAAATTCTCATTTTAATATTTGGAATTTAAGATTTGTTATTGTTCATATTACACAAAATATAATATTATTTGTGCAGGAAAATGAGCTGGTTGAATCAACAAGAACCATATCCAAACTTTTGATTTGTCTATGTATTATACTTGTCTGTGGGCAGTCACCTTTTGGCAATTGATGGAAAATATACAATGATGCGGGGCATTAGAATTAGAAATCTGATTTTCATAAAAAGAAAAAAATGATATTATTGTATATTAAATGCAAGTAACCTTCGCTGCTATTCATATTTGTTGCGACTTTCGTTGTAGTGTTATCTAAGGCTCCCCGTGATTAAAGGCTCAAGGGTGATGCACTATGGCCCATTATGCCAAAGTTTAAGGATAAGATGGTGGGTATTAAGTCCCAACGCACCATGAGGATAAGACATCGGGAATTGAGTCATGATGCTCCATGATTTTAAGAGTAGGGTTCGAGTCCCAACTTATTATGACCTAACATGCCTTTATAGCAGTAAGACATTAGGTTTGAGTCTCAATGCACCATATTGATGATATATTGATAACTAAAGAAAAATAACGTATTTTTCATGAAAAAACATGAAGCTTGTCCCACTTGATTTGCTCAATTCTTGAAGTAAATGTGATAGCGGTGCATAATATGTCCAAATGAAGACAACTGGTTGTTTAACAATGAACGCAGACGTGCCAAAGATCAAAATAATAATAATCATCATTACGGTAAATGTACAAAGAAGAACAATAAGGGTTCTCAAAATAATCCTTTCAAAAGTGAAGAAAATGTGTATCGATGTGGTCTATAAATATGAGGCACGTTCAGATGATTATGGTCCATTCCTTAAAAATGTGACTTGTGAGAAGCATTGTAAATGCAGACTCATTACTGAAAGTGAATGTGAAAATATCTTTTTCATAAAGATTATGCATAATAATGTGCTTACGTATGGTTGGATAAAAGCCACAACTCACGAGGTTTGAGAGAAATAAAGTTAATGAATATTACAATGTGGTTACATGAATACGTCATTGGTCGCGTACATGTGGTACGCCAAATTTATTTTGATATGCCTTATAAAAAGTTATTAAAGACAAAATATTAAAGCAAGAAATGATTTTGCTTATAATGATTTTGACCATGACAGTTATTACGAAATAATTTTCTCTGTAAATAAGTCATTCACTAAATGGATGGTGTGATAAAAGAAACTTTTTGAGTTTTAAATATATTAGCCAAAGTGGTTGGCATGAAAGGAAGATTGAATATCTTCATATTAGTATAATCAAACGGGTAAATACGAAAGGTTACCCGAATTTTCTTCTATTTGTACAACAAATGTATAAGCATGATGATATAATCACATGCCATAGTAAATTAGATGTTTACAGAAATAAACATCAGTTGGCATGACCGGTTGGCCATCCCGGTTCAACTATGATGCGAAAAATGATTGAGAATTCAAATTGACATATATTGAAGAATTGAGAGATTCTTCGAGAATTCTCCTGTAGACTTGTTCTCATGATAAATTTATTACTATACCAGCCAGGGTTGGGATTATATTCCCTGATTTTTGAAATGTATAAAAGGTGATATATATATATATATATATATATGCGCCCAGTCACCTGCCATGTGAACCGTTTAATATTATATGATTGTAATATATGCATCCATTGTATGATCATATGTGTGTTTGTTATCAACGTGCAATTTAGATTTTGCAAGGTTAATTGCTCAAATGGTTAGAGTGCAGTTCCAGAATATAAAATTATGATGATTTATCTTGTAATGATGGTTTAAATCCAAGTTGGTTTAGTAATGTATGTCTCCAATTATAGCTAAATCATTGGTTATGAGAACAAAACTCTCAAATAAAAATTTGGTATGAGATGTATTATTTAATATTATCAGCACTTGTGCGCATCTAGCCAGGTTATAATAAATTTTTCCCATCACAATTGGTTTAGGGTGGAACCAAATAATTTCCATCCAAAATATGGATGTGCTATATGATTTAATTATGCCACCACAATGCACAACGATGGGCTCTCAAAGAAGGTTGGTAAATGTATTGGTGATCCCAACATTAGGGGGAGAAAAATGGGCAGCTGAAAAAAGTGATACGTGGAATGAATTATTATGAATACATTTAGATCCTCGTACAAGAAAACGTGAACTTGAAGTTCACGTGATAATTCATTTGTAAAATATTGCCAGACGCATTTTCTGACTCAAAGATAGATATTATATTTCAGCTGCTAATGCTCCTAATAGAATAAAGTCCTTGATGGACATAGTCTACGCATGAAGCGTAATAGACTAATCGGTTCCAAGGATAAAACTCTTTGAAGAAGGAGTGAAGCAAATGATCAAGATGGTCATAACAAGGAGATAAGTGCTCTAGAAGAGCACCATGACATAACACTCTATAAGACCTCATGGAAGAGGCTCAGGTACCTAAAAATAATGAGATCTCGATAAGTTATGTCTTTATTGTGTGATGATGGAACCGATGTAAAATGATCATCGATGATATTGTTTTTATAATGTAGCACTCAGTATCATTAATATTGACGAGGATCTTGAGCTCAAATCTGTCATAGAATTTGGACAGATAAATGATTGGCTAAATAAAAAAATACACAATGAAAATTAATTTCACCTGAAAAATATGAAGTTGGACGGATAGTCCCAACACCTGAAAGTGAAATGTAAAAACAAGTCGATATACATAAACATGACTTATGGCACAAGAAGATTTGCAAATATCATGACATTGATTATATGGAGACATGTTCTTCTGTGGTGGATGTAGTCATTTCAGGTTTTGGTCTGAGAATACATTTGATATGCGTATAATAAAAATTCTTGAAGGATTTAAATTATTCTGAAGCATATTTAAGGTTCCCAAGAAATTTATTAAATAAAGCTTCAGCAAATCCTTATGTGGATTGGATCAATCATGACGTACATGATTTGTTTTGTGTCTAGTGCAATTGATGCATTAACGTATCTTGCTAGAACTATGAGTATAACAATATGCTAGCGAGATCTAGTTGTACTCCTATGTGGAGATATTGAAATACTATTACTATTATATTGTAAGAGAAATCCTTGATATAGATTTTCTTATTCTAACAAATATTGTCAAGGTTTTGTTGGTTATATAAATGTACGGCATGGCTCGTTGTTCAGATAATCTATTTGGTTGTGAGGGTACTGTCATATTATGATATTCTATAAGATTCCAATTACATTGAAGACGATATTGCATGCATAGCTCAATTGAAAGGGCTATAGAAGGAGACAAAATAAAACATATTTCATCAAAGTTCTATTTCAGACATGATCGATGTTCAAGAAATTCGTTCAAGTGATAATTTGGCGAAATAATTCACTAAGGCATAGACGATCTCAAAATTAGATATGTTGTTATACAAGCTTGGAGTTCCTCGTCTCCTAGAAATAAATTGATGTTTTCATCAGGGGGAGGCACATACACGCTGTACTATTTTTTCCTTAGCTAAGGTTTTATTCCACTTGGTTTTCCTGGCAAGGTTTTTAATGAGGCAGCGATTAATGAATATTATAAGATATGTGTACTCTTTTTCCTTCACCAAAATTTTTTTCCATAGGGTTTTCTTAGTAAGGTTTTAACGAGGCACATTATCTATAGACTTCCAAGGGGGAGTGCTATGAAATATTATATTATGTAGTGGATGTCAATAATTTCTAAAGAAGTTACTCCCACTACTCTTCTCCATTAATCTCCCACTACTTCTTACAATTATTATTGTAACTCCCGCACCTGCATAACTCCCTCCATGATCTTCCCTCATGATCTCAATAGTTAATACCATGTTCATGAAATCCCTTTATATTACCTAAATATCATCCTATAAATAGAGGGTTTGGGCATCACATAGTACGCACTTGAATACATGGAAGAAATAAGAATTTCTCCTCTCTTTCTCTATATATCTTATTTTTCTTTGTATTATATTATTATTTCGAGCTAAGTTTCTTAACAGATGATTTTGTGAATATATTTCTATCGGAAGATGTTTAGTTTATTGGACTAAAAATGAGATATATGGGGTCATTTGGTAGGGTGTACAAGAATAATGTTGAATATGCTGGTATTAGTTATACTTGCATTAGTTATGCTGACATTAGTTATAGTGCCATATTTATTATCCATTGTTTGGTTTGATGTATTAAAGCATTGCATAATTTCTGAAAGAATTATTTGTTTACAAAAATACCCTCATAACCTGTCACGATCCAAATTCACTAGTCGCGATGGTACCTAACCTAACCCGTTAGGCTAGCCAATTAATAATTAACACAACTCTAATAAAATAAAAGTGATCAACAAATCATATATCTGAATTTCATACAATATCCCAAGGACTGGTAGTACAAGTCATGGGCTACTAAGACTGGATTTTTGCAAAAACTGATATGAAATAAATAAAAATTATGTTTGAAATGTACATAAACAGAATTCAACTCTAAAACTACCCAGGGACAAGTGGTATCTATATTCGAAAGGCACGAACATATTCACACTCAGCTTTCGTTATCCACCGCATCTCCGCTCCAAGATCTGCACGCAAGGTGCAGAAGTGTAGTATGAGTACAACGGACCCCGCGTACTCAATAAGTATCTTGACAAACCTCGGTGAAGTAGTGATGAGGCTTTTAGTTAAAAGATACTCAATAATATAACTTGTGCACTAGACTAGCAATAGAACAATGCTAGAACATAACAGAAAAGAGTACAAGAAAATATTATGTGAAGCAGTAAATAGTTACTAGAAGAAATCACGGTCAATATTCCTCAATATCACGACCAACCCTTTCCTTAAAGCGATAACCAACAAACCACGGTAGTAAATTCATAACTTTCATAGTGTGAGAAATATACTCAAGATATCAAATCAAACGTCACGGCAACATCCTTCGTGCATTTATCTCATCCTCACCAAATGTATGAATGTAAGTCAAATCAATTGGCACGACAACATCCTTCGTGCATTTATCTCTTCCTCACCGAGCATACGTATAACAATACCAACAAGGTGAAAGAAATAACAATAACAATAAAGTGGAGAAACACATGTAGCAATAACGAACAATGCAGTGCATATGGGCAATAGCGACAGGCTAGATATGAGACATAGAAGTAATAGTAGCATTTAAGATAGAGGAACATAATTTCACTAGGTAGAAGGTTTAGATGTAGATATAACAACCATGGAGGAAAGCATTATCTTTATATGCTAAATAAATAGAAGGCATGAATAATTAACACGGTAGAAGGCTTAGATATAGATATAACAAACATAACGGAAAGCATGATTTTTATAAGTTAAACAAATAGAAGTCATGAATAACTAACACGGTAGAAAGCTTATACGAAAGTGAAGCAAATGAGAAAATGCATATATGTAGATATGAAAACAAGAAGGAAAGCATGATATTTGCAAGTTAAACAGATAGAAGGCATTGAAAACACATCAACAATTGAGATAAAGGACAAAGACAGAACAACAACAACAACAACAAGTCACATAGAAAACATAGGTGCAACAGTAACAACTCAAGATAAAGGCATGAGTGTATGCACAAGCAAAAATATATCACCATGTAACTCATGTCTCTCATCCTCGCCTGCATGAAAATACCCTTCGTGCCATGAACACGTGATATATAAAAACATGATAATGTAAATAAAATGGCATATCATTCTTCGTGCTTTTACTCTTATCCTCACATGGTAATATAAATGAAATGGCACGGCATTACTTTTCATGATTTTACTCTCATTCTCACATGATAATGTATATGAAATGACACGGCATTACCCTTTGTGCTTTTACTCTCATCCTCACATAATAATGTAAAATAAAATGGCACGGCATCACCCTTCATACTTTACACTTTTCCTCACAAAGCACATATATGATAATAATAAGCAAGGTAGGAATCATAAATAACATCAAGGAATGTGATTAAGCGAATATTCCAAATGAACATAAATCACAGCTTTCAAGCCAATAACTAATCAACAAACCTCAATAAATTTATTGTTCAATTACCTCAACTGATCTAAAAAATGAAGGATCTTCAACTCAAGTATAGAATCCAATACCTCAAGAATAACGATCATAGCAAGGTATTTCTGATTAAGTACAACGATAACCGAATTTAGCATATTAATAATTCCATAAACATCCGTCAAATTTTAATCAAGTTTTAACAACCTAAATCAATGTTTATTGAATTTAAACTCATATTCATATTAATCTAGGAATCTAGTAAAATATGATGCAAGAAGTTCACATATTCTAACAAGGCACAAGTAATCGTATAATCTACCCCGAACATGATTAACCCTGCCACATGGATATATGCTCGTCACTTAATTTATGCATCACCTCCATATGTAGATAACAATATCAATTAATAGAAAAAATCCCCCCAACAAGGTTAGGCAAGACACTTATCTCAATCAAGCCAAATCAATACACTAGAAGTGCCAACCCGCTCAAATCATCCTCCGAACGGCTTGAAACTAGCCAAAAGCAACTCAAAATCATCAAATAATTCCATGTGAAGCAAACTCAATCGATAAAGGTTGAATATTTATATGTTTACTCAAAGTCAACCAAAAAGTCAAACTCGAGCCTACACATCGAAACCCGACAACACATTCAATTACGAGTCCAATGACGAGCGCAAAATACAACATGAAATTGATGCTTGCTAGCCAAAGATAGTATAATATGATTATCGCCTCCACATGGACTGGATTTAAATAATGCTCTAGTAATTCCTGGCGTAACTGCTATTCAGGATGATCAAAACTTGATTGGAATGATTGTGAACTATAATTAACTGCTAAAGTAAAGCAATTAATAATTGAATGCAAAAAACTGGAGATTAGCAGAGTTGGTTTCTTATAAATGTGAGAAATAAGGGTTTTGACATGATACGTGCAAGATTGATATTCTGGATATGATACTGTTATATTTCACTCTTAAGGTTCTATCGATTCTCACGAATTCAAGAGGTGATTAGCTTTTACTTCTGATTCAGACTCCTCTCTTGATTAAATATAAATCTTTCAAATAAACTAATATGAAGTTCGGTGAAACTTGCAAGAATCTATTGGTAGTACTGATCTAAGAGAAACTTGTCATGAATATTTCTCACTCTTAATTTAAACGGTAACTCAAAAAGTTTTCTATTACTTCAAAGAATCACCAAAATAAACTAAGGCATATGCTGCAATGTTATTCAATAAGATATTCCTCTTTCGATTAAACACTATAATAAATAAGATCACAACTCTATATTAATGATACTCCAATAAATTCAAGCAATTAAACCGTAATCAAATCCATAAACAACAACCTAAGGTGTCACGACCCAAAATCAACTGTAAGTCGTGATGGCGCCCAACGTCGCCGTTAGGCAAGCCAACGCCTAATTATTCATATTACTATTTTTAAAATCATGAATCTTATTTAGATAGAGTGGTTAGTGTATTAAAATAAATCATAGTTACGTGCAGTTTAATTAAAAATAATAAGTAAAATTGTATCAATGTAAAGCAATCCATAACAATTCTAGAACACCCATGTAACGATCCGACCGGTCGTTTTGAGAGTATTAGCCCTGGTCCCTTATTTACTGCTTCCCTTGTATCATTTTATGCTTCTATAACTTGCTGGGAGGACTTGTTTTTGGTTTTTGAGTGAAATGGGACACTTAATCCCTAAAATGGGCTTAAGTTCTAGGAATTTGACCATAGTTAGAATTGTGTAAAGACGACTCCAGAATGAAGTTTCGTTGGTTCCGTAGCTCCATTGTGTGATTTTGGACTTAGGAGTGTGTCCAAATTGTGATTTGGAGGTCCGTGGTTGAATTAGGTTTGAAATGGCGAAAGTTGAATTTTTGGGAAACTTGACTGGGAGTGTACCTTTTGATATCAAGGTTGGATTCTGATTCCGAAAGTTTGAGTAGGTTCGTTATGTCAAATATGACTTTTGTGCAAAATTTGAGCTCAATCGGACTTGATTTGACAGGTTTCGGCATCGGTTGTAGAAGTTCAAAGTTTTGAAGTTCATTAAGCTTGAATTAGGGTATGATTCGTTTTTTTATTGTTGTTTGATATGACTTGAGGGCTCGACTAAGTTTGTATAGTGTTTTACGACTTGTAGGTATGTTTGGTTGAGGTCCCGGGGGCCTCGGGTTGATTCTGGGTGGTTAACGGACTAGGATTGGACTTGTGAGGATTGCTGAATCTGGGCATCATCTGGTGTAATCGCAGTTGCGGAGTCCCCATCGCAGGCGTGAGCTAAGGAGTGCAGAAGGGGTATCTGAGGAAGTGGCTAGGGATCACAGGTGCGAAGGAAATTCCGCATATGCGAGCCCTCAAATGCGCTTGAAGTTCTGCAGGTGCGCACTCGCAGGTGTGGCCTTTTGATAGTAGAAGAAGACCCATGTGTTTTAAGTCAAGTCCGCACCTACGATGGAAATTCTGTAGGTGCGAGATCATTGGGCAGAAAAGGGGAAATGTTTTATCTCATTTTTGCTTTGGGACTTTGAGAGCTCGGATTGAGGCAATAATTTGAAGGATTTTCAGAGGAAACTATTGGGTAATGATTCTTAACTCGTTTTTGGTTATATTCCTCTAATCTATCATTAATTTTCTTATTTAATTAAGAATTTTGGGGAAAAGTTGGAAAGTTTTTCAACCGAATTTTGGGATTTTGATTGAGATTTTGGTATCGGATTTGAGAAATTTTTGTATGGGTGGACTCGTGGTTGAATGAGTGTTTGTATTTTGTGACTTTTCCCGATTCCGAGACATGGGCCCGGGTTGACCTTTTTGGAGCGAATTTCTAATTTCTTGCTAAAGTCTTGGTTTCATTAATTAGACTAGTTTTTTATAGTTACATTTATGGTATGTATTTGCGTTTGGATAGATTTGGGCCATCCGGAGTTGGAAAGTCGAGGAAAAGACATTCATACTGATTGATTGAGCTTGGTTAGAGGTAAGTGGCTTGCCTAACCTTGTGTGGAGGAAATCCCCTTAGGATTTGGTACTGTTGTGACAATTATGTGATATGTGAGTGCCGTGTATGGGAGGTGACGAGTGTACACGGGCTAATTGTTGAAAAATCCAGTTCTTTTATTGAACAGTAACCTGTTATATCTTAAACGATTCATCTCAGCATGTATCATTATCATGTTTAGCCTAATATCGCATGTCTACATGTCTTAAATGCTTATTTGAAATCTTTGCAGCATGCTTACTTGAATTCCCTGTTTTCCCTTGATTTGTATTAGTCTTAAACTGTAGGATTCTTGTTGTTAATTGTTGTTTCCATCGGTTTCGTGCTGTGTGTTTACTTATGGGACTACGAGGCGGTACCTCGGGAGATCCCCCTACATATTTACTTTTGGGACTACGAGGCGGTATCTCGGGAGATCCCCCTACATATTTACTTTTGGGACTAGCAGTACCTCAGGAGATCTCCTTGCATATTTACTTTTGGGACTACGAGGCGGTACCTCAAGAGATCTCCTGCTGAGTATTACTTTTGGGACTACAAGACGGTATCTCGGGTGCACCCCTGTTATTTACCTCTATGTGTTGTGTTGTTAATTTTCTGTAAATTATCTTTGTTAAATTCTCAGTCTTTCATCATACTTTTATATCTTCTGTCTTATTATTATATCCCAGTAGGGCCCTGACCTGACCTCGTCACTACTCTACCGAGGTTAGGCTTGGCACTTATTGGGTACCGTTATGGTGTACTCATGCTACTCTTCTGCACATGTGTTGTGTGTTGTGTGCAGATCCAGGTACCACCTACCAACCCCGCTATTAGTTGAGAGTACTTGCTGGTGCTTCGGAGACTTCAATGTACTTCAATGTACATCTGCCAGCTTTTGCAGACCTTGGAGTCCCCCCTCTATCCTTTTATGTTGTTTTTCTTTATTTTTCCTAGACATTGATGTATAGAGCAGATAGAACATCTCCTTAGAGCTTGTGACTCGTGACTAACGGATTTTGGGTATTGTGTATACTCGAGTGTTGGTTTACTTGTACATGTCGAGTGGCATTTTTAAGTTATATAGTTATCTATTGAAGTTTAGTTGTTAAATTCTGCTTTTATTTAAATTATTCCGAAATTGCTAGGCTTACCAAGTCGTAAAGACTAGGTTCTGCCCGACATTTTACGCAGGGGTATTTGGGTTGTGAAAACTCCCAAAATCCGGTGTCACAAGTGCATGATCATCTACTAAAAGGTACAATAACAATACAACATCTGTCTAGAATATAAATTAGACAGGAAATGTAAATACTTTTGATGGAGACTCTGTATGATGTGGATCGTAACATGTGATGCAGCTCACCGTAAAGTCCCTACAATAGTCACGCCTTTGCGCCCAAAATACCACCAAAAATATATACTTGCACAATAAGTGCAGAGTGTAGTATGAGTACGTAAATCAACGCGTACCAAGTAAGTATCTAGCCTAACCCCGGAGAAGTAATGATGAGGGGTCGACATCGATACTTACCAGTGGTCCAATAAATCAAGTACAGTAGAAAGTAAACTAGTATGAGGCATGGTTAATAAGCAGTGTAAGCAAATATAGGTACGTGGTACGATCCTCCTCTGAACGGTAAACACTAGCTCTCAATTATCGGATACCTCTTCAACCAGAGTATATATATAAAATGGTCCCCACAAGATAGGTCGTCACAACTCAAACCAAGAAACTCTCGGATACGCTGGCTTCTTGTCAAATATTATGCACATTTCTGCAGAGGCGAATGGCCCGATCCCATAAGGGTATTTCATGAAGCTGCCAAGGCGAACGGACCGATCCCATAGGAGTGTTTTATAAAAATGCCAAGGCGAACGATCCGATCCCATAAAAATGTGATACATGATACTGCCGAGGCGAATGGCCCAATCCCATAAGAATAATAAGCTTTAACGGTTCCTTGACCCCATTCACGAATATACGTGTGAGTTATGAAATTTAAAGAAGCTTTTCGATGAAAACGCACAATGTGAGATAAATTTATAAGGGAAGCACAATTATTCTGCGGCTAATCCAGTAGCTCGTCAAATCTCTTACAATAGCGAGTCCATCACTCTACGCAAGCCTAGTCTTAGGTCGTAACGTGAAATCAAGTGACTAAGCAGGCAAGAATAACTCAAATGAATCCTAGTCTACTCGGACATAATTAGAAACTCTAGCATGCGCACGGACACTCGTCACCTCATACGTGCGCAACTCCCACAACATGTATCATATAACAAGAGTAACACCAACGGGGTAATTTTTCCCTCACAAGGTTAGACAAGAGACTTACCTATCTCTGAAGTTCCATAACCATCTCCAATGCCTCTCTAACTCCTCGAATCTAAGCCAAACAATCTGAAACTAGTCAAACAACGTGGAAATCAATCAAAATACACTCCAATGCTTACAATTTAACAATTTATAATGATTCCCAACGCCGCTCGAAAAGTCAACAAATTCAACCCCCGATCCCACGTGTCTGGATTCCAAAATATTCGAAGATAAACATTACCCATAACACCACGAACTCAAATATATAATTTATTCCTAATTCTATGTCCAATTTAGTGGTCAAAATCTAAAAATACCATTTCTAGGTTTTTTTCCAAAAATTCCATAATTTCTATCAAATTTCCATGTTAAAAATCCATATATAACCCATGTATTTAACTCAAAACAAGTAGGAATAACTTAATTTATGATATATGGTGAAAAAAATCTTCAAGAATCACCCCAAATCGCCCCACATGAGCTCCAAGAACTTAAAAGCGATGAAATGAGCTCAAAATCCCAAAATTAGATGTTTAATACACCTGTCAGGCCTCCTTCTTCGTGATCGCGGTCATTATCCATGCGATCGCAATTTACAAAAGTTACACATCGTTTTCCTTCATCACGATCGCGGCCAAAACCTCGCGATCGCGATGTACAAATTTTTATTTCCTCTTCACAGACACCCTTTGGTATAACATAGCTTTTTGTACAAAATTCCAAATGAAAACGGTTTGATTTTTTGAAAACTAGATTCAAAGAGCTATAGCGTTCATTTTTGAATAATCTCTAAATTCTTTATATATTTCAAGATATAAGCTCCTGAAAGAAGCCCTTTCTTCGCGATCTCAAAGAAGGACGCACCAGATCTCAAAAACAACAGCTCAAACATGGCGAAATGACCCGTAACCCATCTGAAACACACCCGAGGCCCCCGGGACCCCATCCAATCATACCAACCATTCACAAATCATGATGCAAACTTGTTTGAGGCCTCAAATCACATCAAACAACATCCAAACTACGAATCGACAATCAAAATACCTCTTTCAACTTTAGAATTTTCAAACTTCGTCGAAGGCGTCCGAATTACACTTAAACCTTCCGGAATGATGCCAAACTTTATGTGCAAGTAACAAATCACGATACGAACCTGTTCCAAGGCTCAAAATCCCAAACGGACATCAATAAAATCAAAGTTCAAATCAATCTTAGAAAATTCTAAAACCTTCAAAATGCTAACTTTCCGCAATAAGCGTCGAAATGCTTCCAGACCACCCGATACTCAACCCGAACATACGCCCAAGTACAAAATCATCATACAAACCTATTGGAACATTAAAATCTCGATACTGAGATCGTTTACTCAAAAGTCAAACCTTGGTAAACTCTTACAACTTAAAGTTTCCGAATTGAGAATTTTCCATCTGAATCAACTCCGAACTTCCTGAAATTCGGCTCCGACTATGCGTACAAGTCATAAAACATGAAGTGAATCTACTCAAGCCCTCAAACCGTCAAATAATGCATTAGAACTCAAACCGACTAGCCGAGTCGTTATATAAGGTAAACTACTCCATAATTAGGGAGGAAGTCATCATAAATGTAATTAAAGAGTGAGAAAGCATCAATCTAATGTTGCAATCCAAAATACCGTATTAAATTGATGGAAAGATAATAAAATCCTGTGTCTTGTAGCCTCCAATGCTCTCCCAAAGCTTCCAAGGTCAAAATTCCTCCAAAATTCATGTGTTTTTGATGTATTTATACCATGTAGGAACGGGTCTTAACGAAACTATCCTTTCCAAGCCGAGTGGAAAACGTTGTGCGAGAAAATACACTACCGCGGCACACCGGGCGGAACACCATGCGCCTCATTAGTGGGAAAGTTCAGAAGCCTATTTTTTTCACTGCAAGAATTTTGCACTAGCGCCCCGTGCCCCGCTACGCATGGCGCGGTGTTGTAGTGAATTTTTCTCAGATTAATTTATTTTCTCACTTTTTGACATCTAGACTTACTCCTCGACCCCTGAATGTGATCCCGGCTTAATTTCTTAAGCTTTTTCTTAGACTTCAAGCTCCAACTTTTTTAAATTTGCTCCAAATTATCTTATTAGCTCGGAATCATTTCCTGCAAGGCATAAAACACGTAATAAGCATAAATCACCATTAATTAAGTTCAATCAGAAGTAAAATACAGTGATTAGAGTACAAACTATGTCTAAAACATAGGTTTC
Organism: Nicotiana paniculata; assembly: GCA_005239505.1. Classification (NCBI taxonomy): domain Eukaryota; kingdom Viridiplantae; phylum Streptophyta; class Magnoliopsida; order Solanales; family Solanaceae; genus Nicotiana; species Nicotiana paniculata. The sequence goes on from MDKI01260115.1 coordinate 52,105, forward strand.
TATACTACGATTAACACTCCACACTTAAATCATTGGTCGTCCTCAAGCAATCAAACTACAATTCACATAGGGACGACTGTTACATCAAACAACTTCCCTAACACATCATGCCAAGAATATTTAAAGGAGACTAAGCACCCTATCATAACATCCTAGCCTCAAGACTCGACTCAAAAGCACCATGCATTTTTCACAACCTTCTCACTTACACACAGAGGTCAAAGACTTTACCTTACCTTCGCAAATCATGTTCTCTCACACAAAAAATAAAGAGTAGTTCCACACTCAATAAAATTCAAGAAAAATAGGAACTCAAGATAGAAATAATTTACTCACTCTCAGAAATAAAATTTATGTGCTACAGAAAACATATCATAGGGTTTACCATAGTGTAATATTCTACTATTTCAAGCTTATTCGGTCAATGATCAAGTAGGACTTAATTTTGTTGTAATGTAGGTTGCGGGACGGGTGGGATACAATTTAGATAATAGTGACTACACCTCCCTGCACACTTTAATACATATAAATTCATATTCTAAACCCTACACTTACGTTGAAACAAAACCCAACCTTCACAAGAAAATAGTATTAAGCTCCCAATTTCTTTAAGCACATACAAGATGAGAATTACCATTAGCAAGGAATCAATTTTTTTTCTTTCTACTGCATACGCAAACTCTGTTTTTTTTTTCTTCTTAATTATGATTTTTTTCAAGCAAACTTACCTTTTTTTTCAATTTCCTACAAGTGGCTCTCTCCATATTTCAAACAATGCACCTTTATTCCACTCAAAAACCCGACCATACCTCAACTTAGCTTTTACAAGCTCATAACAATTTCAAGTGCTCGATAGAGGTAAAGGTTCAAACAGATAGACAATTCAAACAAAGGGGTCAGGCTTGTAATGTGGTTGTCAAAGAAATAGGATTACACGCTCAACAGGGCTAACTAAGATACTTCAAAATTAGGTGGGTAAATCATATAATTGGCTCAACAAAGAAATGCCTATATCACTTCCTAGATCGAACACGACTGCTATTTTGCTTTGCAAATACACGGGGCAAGTTCTAGATATCAATTAACATGCACAGAATATCAACAAAATCTCACACACACGTTGGCATATAACTCACTTAGGATCGGATCTATCCCGACTCTCTAGCCAACGCGGTTAAGCAAAGTCAAAATTAAACAATTTAAAGCACTCATACATGAGTCAAGAACTGACCATAGGCATCACAACTAAAGCACTCAGTACTCTCAACGCACAACAAAGTCAAGAGTAGTTATCTTCATTTAACACCATAGCACAAGACTTCTCTATTCCTAACCAGAAGAAAATTAACTACACCCGGTTTAAGAAAATTCTTTGAAAAGAACCGTGGCACAAAGAAAAAATAAGGAGAATTGTTACACTACCTAAGAAAAACAAAATATTTTTTTTCTTCAACTTTGATCCTTCAAGAAGACAGTCGAGGAAATCCATCGTCCGGAAAAGTCAAAAAAACAATTCACACAAAAAAATGATATAAAAACAAAAAAGGCATACATATACATATTTACATCTCCTACCTCGCACTTTAAATTGTGGCATGTACCCATGACACACAAGTAAAAAGCAAGAGGTAAAGAAAACTCCCCTGAATTTTTTCCGTTTTCGATAACTTATGAACTCCACCTCTAATTATAAATTTATTCTTTCATTTTCGCTCTTTGGGATTATTTATAGATCCCATTAAGCCAAAGCCCTCTAAATATATCTACAAGAACCGCTATTTTCTTTCTTTCTTGGTCTCTTTTTGAGCGCTAAATTATTCTTGCATGATGATTCACAATATGTGTCTTCACTCTTTTACAGGATCACTACATGTATCTTACTTTAAATCCCCAAAATAAAATCCGCATGATTAATGTTAGAATAAGAAAACAAAGAAGAAAGGTCACGGGAATATTCTTCAGATATGTCCAAGACCAATAGTTTCTCATTCTCTTGCAGTACAAGCTGTAAATGTGAAGAGGTTGATGAGGGTTTGAACTCTTCTTTTATTGCTTCACAATCAACCAAAGCATCATCTTTAATCATCTCAATAGAATCAGAATCTTCTTGCAGAGTGGGAAGTTATCTCCGTACATGTTCATCCTCTTACGTAGGCTCATTCTCATAGGGTGTTTCCTCCATATATTTACCATCAAAATGCAATGAGCTTTCTGAAAGTATATTTACTATTTTACTCACTTGCGTTGTTAGGTTCTTAATGGCTTCAACATTTTGTATAAGTCCTTTTTGATCTTGTATAAATTTTTATACATAAGCTCATCTAAACTAACATTCTCCTCTTGAGGTGGTTGTCTCACTTCGCTTTTATTCTAGTCATAATAAAGGTATTGATCCCAACCAGAGTTAAGATTATGCCCATATGAAACTTATACCTGTACGGACTAGAAACAGAGTGAGACTCTTCACCGATGAACCATAAGAGAAATACTTACCTGCTTGACAGTCAACCCATAGATGATTTCCACTACATTTAAAACAAATAACAGACTTGTGACAATTTTTAGCTGCTAACTCAGCAATCATTTTCTTAGGCTGGTTGTGTTTCATCTTCACAGCGACTAGAGTTCAATATCAAGAATATTTTCTTAAAGTTTTCACCCTAGCACTTGTCAGATACTACAAAATAAAAAATCTTAAAGAGAATTTAATAAATTAAAAAATATTTTAAAAATAATAATAATAATAATAATAATAAGAAGAAAAAAAACTAATTCTTGAATTAGCACCAAAAATTATTTTGAACACTACTGATTGTCAATCCCCGGAAACAGGGCCAAAATTTGACGAGCGCTAAACACAACATGAAATTAATGCTCGCTAGCCATAGATAGTATAATATGATTATGGTATCCATAGAGATTGGATTTAAATAATGCTCTAGTAATTCCTGATTTAACTGCTATTCAGGATAATCAAAACTTGATTGGAACGATTATGGACTACGGTTAACTACTAAAGTAAGGAAATTGATAATTGACCGCAAAAAAACTAGAGATTAGAAAGGTTGGTTTCTTATCAATGTGAGAAACAAGGGTTTTGACATGATAGGTGCAAAATTGTTATTCTGGATATGATACTGTCATATTTCACTCTTGAGATTCTATCGATTCTCACGAATTCAATAGGTGATTAGCTTATACTTCCGATTCAGACTCCTCTCTCGATTAAATCAAATTCTTTCAAATAAAATAATGTGAAGTGCGGTGAAACTTGTAATAATCTATTGGTAGGACTGAACTAAGAGAAACTTATTGCAAATATTTCTCACTCTTAATTTAAATGGTAACTCAAAAATCTCTCTCGATCACTTCAAAGAATCACCAAAATAAACTAAGGCATATGCTGCAACGATATTCAATAAGATGTTCCTCTTTTGATTAAACACTATGAAGAATAAGATCTCAACTCTATTAAAGATCCTCCAATAAATTCAAGCAATTAATCAGTAATCAAATCCATATACAACAATCTAAGGTAAACTACTCCATAATTATGGAGAAACTCATCACAAATATAATTAAAGAGTAAGAAAGCACCCATCTAACGATGTGTTTTAAAAGGCATTTTCTAGTCGAGCCCCGAGGTGAGGCGTACCAACAATGCACCGAGGCGATGGTGTAGAACGAAAGTTTCAAGAGGCGTACACCCAATAATTCGGGACGTACGCCAGGGCGTTCGGGGCGTATGCCCGGGCGTTTGAGGCACGTTTGTAGTGAGACTTTTTTCAAATTAGAATAAAAATTATTGAATAAATCATTCATATAATACCCAAATTCTCAAAAGTCAGCTTGTAATTACTTAAAAGTTTTAAAAGAGAACTGAAATGTATTAAATTTAAACTCAAGGCCTTTTTTAATGATTGAAGCCCTAATTTATGGTCTTTCCCATTCTTTATCTTGTCCTCTAGTCTGCTAATATCTCCCAAAAATAACGAATATTTAATATTTTTTACAAATACAAAGAGAACTCCATTTGTCCTTCATAGCACCAAATTTGAAGTTCTAATTGCAGGTTAGACATCCTTTTTGTTCCTCCATGTAGAAAATCGACTCAAGCTACTGTGCTTGTAAGTAGCGTATAATATATTGTTTTGACTAACTTTTTATGGGGATGGTGCACATCAATATATATATATATATATATATATATATATATATATATATATATTTCACATATTTATAGTTTTCTTCGAGTTTTAGGCAATTTTAACTGTTTATAAATGTTTATTATAATTGTATTATTTAATAAAATATTAAAAATTAAATACCCATGGGGCTTACGCCCCGTACCTCGGGGCTTACGACCCGTACCTCGGGGCTTAATCCTCACTGAGTCATATGCAAAACTCCTCGCCTTACGCTCACGCCTTTTAAAATACTGATCTAACGTTACAATCCAAACTCCCGTATTGAATTTATGGAAAGATGATGAAATCCTGTGTCTTGTAGCCTCCAATACTCTCCCAAAGCTTCCAAGGTCAAAAGTCCTCTATAATTCGTGTCTTTGATGTTTTTATACCATGTAGGAACGAGCCCGGACGAAACTATCCTTTCCAAGACGAAGTGGAAAAAGTTGAGCGAGAAAATATACTACCACGGTGCACCAGGTGGCACACCATGCGCCCATTAGTGGAAAAGTTCAGAGGCCTATTTTTTTCACTATATAGGAATTTTGCCCTAGCTCCCCGCTACATATGGTGCAGCGTGGCAATGCATTTTTCTCAGAGTAATTTTTGTCTCATTTTTTGACATCCAGACTTGGTCCTCGAACTTCAAAGGTCCAACTTGTTCAAATTAGCTCCAAATTATCTTAATAGCTCGGAATCAGTTTCTGCACGGCATAAAAAACGTAATAAGCGCAAATCACCATTAATTAAGTTCAACCACAAGTAAAATATAGTGATTAGAGTGCAAACTATGAGTAAAACATGGGTTTCTAGCCTACCATCATCCAACAATACTAATTTCACTCAATTCCGACTTCGAAACGATGTTGAAAACTCAAAAATTCACTTTAAGAAAGTTTATACAAAAACTTCCAATTTTCCTTTTGAAATCAACAATAAAATGCCAAAACGAAGATAAAATCATGGAATATACTCCAAATCGAGTAGAAAATACTTATCCCAATCTACGTGGTGAAAATTGCCTCCAAAGTCGCCCAAAATCCGAGCTCCATAGCTCAAAATATGATGAAATGTCTGAAACATTCGAAATAGAGTACTTAAAGGTCTGCTCCAGGAATACTCTTCGCGAACGCGAAAGGACCCTCGCTTTCGCGATGAACAAAGACTCACCGCCAAAAAAAGACCCTTCGTGTTCGCGGCATAGACCTCGCGAACGCGATGCACATCAGATATAAACCTTCGCGAACGCGGCGGCTACTTTGCAAACGCAAAGACATTTTGTCCAGCTCCCAGCTTCTCAACTCAACTCTATGCGAACGCGAGCTGACGGACGCGAACGCGATGCTTAGGCCTCACAAAGGTACGCGAACGCAATTGTGCAGTTGCGACGCGATGAAGGAAATATCCAGCTCCCATAATAGCCTACATAATCGTGAGCCAATCTTCGCGATTGCGAAGAAGGTCTGGAACACCATAAATCAGCAGCACCAAAGAACATGAAAATGATCTGAAACTCACACGAGCCCTTGGGGACCCCGTTTGAAAATACTAACAAGTCCCAAAACATAACACGGACCTATTGAACTCAAATCACACATAAAAACATCAAAACCACAAATCGCACCTCAAATCCAACTTAATGAATTTTTGAACTTTCACCTTCCAAAACTCATGTCGAACCAGATCAAATTAATTCGGAATAATCTCAAAACTTGCACACAAATCCCAAATGACATGATGAAGCTATTCCAATTTATGGAATCACAATCCTAACCCGATATCCCAAAGTCAACACTCGGTTAAACCTATGAACCTCCAAACCTTCAAATTGCCAACTTTCGTCAAATAGAGCCGCAACCCTCTAGATATATCCAAATGCAAATTCGGGTATACGCCAAAGTCTAAAATTACCATTCGGGCCTAAAGGAATCATTAAAACTCCGATCCGAGATCAAATACTCAAAAGTCAAACTTGATTAATTCTTCCAACTTAAAGCCTCCTAGTTGAGAATCATTCTTCCGAATCAACTCTGGATCACCTGAAAACCAACACCAATGAGTCCGACAAGTCATAATACATCACATGAAGGTACTCAAGACTCCAAACAGATGAAAGGAATGAAAATGCTCAAATTGACTGGTTGGTCGTTACATAACCAGTCAATCACTTTATCTTTTTAAATGAAATATATGTTGAAGAATATTTTTATATGAAAAAGGTTTTTAAAAAACTATTTGATTTGTCAACCTATATATTGTAGTATAGAATTAAATATTTATTTATAAAAAAAATATGCTAAATATTTATTTATTTACTAGGGATATAATTTTATTTTTCATTTTGTTGTTGGATTATTTAAAACTTGCATTATTATAATAGCATTTAATCAAGCATAAATTTTGAAGAATAATTTTATCTTTAAATAAGCTAATGCATTCATTAAAACCCATTGCATTGTTAATACCATGGTTTCTTACCCATAGGATAATACCAAACAGAGTGTATAGCTAATATTTGCATAACTAATACAAATGTTCAAAAAGTGCACCAAATAAGGTATTATTAATACACAAAGCTAATGCATGTATTATTTTATCTAATGCATCCTACCAAACGACCCTTAGTGTATACTTGAGATAAATTTTTGTTTTTAATTTTAACCTTGAATTGTTCAAAATAATTTGTGGGATTAATTAATCCTAGAATTGCTAATTTCGAATTCAAAAAATTCAATCAAATACGTGATAAAATAATTCCGCATCTAATCTCGAGATTATTATCCCTTATCCCACGTACGAAAACAACTCCTCATCGTATATAATTTTTGTAGTATTTATGTACGTTTAGTATGTTGGAGTAGGCTATGTATCTTTTTTCCTAAATTGTAAATTCAACTAATTAATATTATAGCAACTATTTACATGTTGTAATACTACAGTGCAAGTGTATAAAAGTAAATGGAAAACAGAGATGGCCGTTATGAAAATAAAAAATGATGGCTATATTGTCTTGTAGTAGGTGTGGGGACTGGTTTGCTGTCTGGGCTAAACTGATAAAAGGGGCTTTTGTACATGAGGCTGGGGCAACTGAAAGTGGCCATGCCCTTAAAGAAGAAATGATGGGCCATCTTGTCTCTGCTTTCAGGCCATTGTCCATTGTCCAATGTATGCAAAGAATTATTTTAATATTACAATCATCAAAATACTTTTATCGAATGAAAAGCGAAGATTTAGCATTTATTTTGTGATCCATTGCTCATTGTGCAACACTCAATGCAAAAAAAAAAGTGCATATATAAGTTAGTTTATGTCAATCCAATATATTACATAGATTAAGAGCCCGTTTGGACATACGATATTTTTCACTTTTTCTAAAAAAAAAATTCACTTTTTTTTAAATTAGTGTTTGGCCATGCTATTTTCAATTTTCACTTGAAGATGAATTTTGAAATTTTTCGAAAATTTGAAAAACTCCAAAAAACTATTTCTCAAAATTTTCACTCACAAAACTTCAAAAACAACCCAAAATTATATTCATGTCCAAACACAACTCTAATTTTCAGATCTCATTTTCACTTAAAATCTTTTTTCGCCGACTAAGAACGCCATAAAAATGGCTAGAACATGTACCTATTAAACCGTCTTGTTCATCAATACAGAAGCGCTCTAGCTGAGGTTTGGACCGGAAGTTTGGCCAAGCTTTTTCAAAGTTAAAATTATTTTTTTTTATATTTTTTTTTTTAAAGTTGATGTATTTGACCAAGCATGTAGGAAGAAAAAAACACTATTAAATAAAAGCAAAAGCTATTTTTGAGAAATTAAAAAGTAGTTTCTCCCAAAAATCATAAGTAGAAGATATTTTTACTTTTTCTCTTGGAAAATATATCCTTAATATAAAATTATATATACGAAAATCATCTTACTCATTGAACCTAGTATTTATTCATTCTAACACAATTCTCCTAATTACTATACTAGTATATCTTTTTATTTTAGGATAGATTTCTAATATATGGTGATTTTTAGGGTATGTATATTTATATTTGTTGAATGAAACAATTTGTGTTTGGCTAATCAATTTATAAAGTATTTTTACCAACAATTTATATTTGGTAAGTAATTTTTTTTCACAAAATGCATTTAAGTAATTATGAATAAGGACACGAAATTTTTTACTTAATAGTCAAGCAGTTTGTGTTTGACTAATCAATTTAAAAAATATATATTAAAACATCATTCAACGAATATAAATATATTTAGAAATCAATATTCCAATTTTATTGGATGTATGTAAATGGAGTTTGAGAAACTGCATGAAAGTGAACATTACTGTCGATTTATTTGATTAGAAACCTCATTTTAGAAAGCAATTTTTTTTCCTACCGTTTGATCTCTCTTTTTGTCAAACTGAATGGTAATACGAGGATATCTTATTTTCCCTAATGGAATTATAAATCATAACGAGGGGAATATATACAAATGCAACACGTGAAAGGTCCACTTAATTGGCCTAAACTTTTATAGACCACCAGTTGTATGGTTGGCTAGCATAGGTCTATTTTCCGTGAGGGAACCAGAATTTTCATCGATGAGTGTCAAAATATAAATTAATTAAATATATCTAAAATTCAAGGAGAGTCAACGTATAGTAGATATATATAAAATAAAATAAAAAATTATCTAGAAATATAGTATAATTTTCCGACCTTTTAGTTCAATAAACAAACATTTCCAATTTAAATTGACCGAAGATTATTATGATGTCTTTTTTCTTATATAAATTCAATGACGAAGATTCTTATGATGCTGAAATTATTTATGCTGAGCTAAACAGAACAAATAAAGGACGGATGAATCAATTAAATGCAAGTAAGTAGGTATGCTTTAGTTTAATTATTAGTAAGCGTAGCAAATCATTTTCATCCCACCAAATCTAGACTTGCTTCACCATAAAAAATAAATAAAATAAAAAAAGCCTATAGAATTAGGTTTAAGTGCTATCAAGTAATAATAGCAAGAGTTATGGGAGTCATTCTCAAACAATAACGTAGGCTAAAAACTGTACTAAATGTCATGATGTTGCAGTTTCCCAAACCAGAAGTGAAGCCCATGACATCAATAAAGGCTAAGCAATTGATCCATACAAAAGAGATTTGATGAACGATATTTTTTTTTATTTGAAAAAAAAAAGATGAGTATAATGAAGGTTTAATTTTACGTGTGGTTAGTTTATTTTTCCTACTATAATAGTTTTAAAAAAAAAATCGCAAAATTATTTTTTAGTAAGTTAAAAGTAACTGAATTTTAAGCGTTTGTTACGGAGAGTTATAGCCTGTTTGGCCAAACTTCTAAAATCAGCTTATTTTGATAAGCGTTTTTCTCAAAAGTATTTTAAAAATAAATGTTTTTGGTGAGAAGCAGTTTGTGTTTGACTACTTAATTTGAAAAGCACTTTTGAACAGTAATTAGTGTTTGGCCAAGCTCTTGAAAACTGCTTCTAAATGTATTTTTCTCAAAAATGCTTCTCAGAAAAGTGCTTTTGAAAAAAAACTAGTTTTTTCTGTTTCTCCTCAAAAGCATTTTTTTCCTTCCAAAAGCTTGTCCAAACACCTCAATTTTTGTCCAAAAGTGTTTTTGGCCCCAAAAAACAGTTTGGCCAAACAGACAATTAGTGGTATTTTTTTTTTCTAAAAGTACTTTTAGAAACTTGACTAAACACAAATTATTTCTGTAAATATAGGCAAAGGTATTTTTAAATTGTTTAGCCAAACACAATTTGCGACTGTCGAAAAAATATTTTGTCGAAAATAAGCAGATTTTGAAAACTTAACCAAACATATTATTCTGCTCACTCTAACAATTAAAATTGTTTATATTACATTAAAGTAACTGAATTTTCTTATTATAATCGTAAACCCACAAAACTTTCCCGTTATAACAGTGGGTAGGGAACAGACGAGGGCAAGATGAAGTAAAATATAGCACATTCAACAACTTGATAGGAGTATTTGACAAAGACCTAACTGGAATCACTAATTTAATAAGCGTCCAGAGATTGTAACATTTTAGTTTTAGGTATCTTATTATGTACTGACATTTTTTGTTGTTACATGTCTTTTCTTGTGTTTCTTTTCTGGTATTATTGTCTCTTCTGTTGAGCCGAGAGCCTTCCGGAAACGGCATCTCTATCCTTTTCGGGATAGGATAATATCTATGTACTCTACTCTCCCGAGATCCTACTAGTAAAATTTTACTGGATATATTGTTGTTGTTGATATTATGTATCTCTGGAAAATCTAAAGACTGAAGTCCCCTAATCAAGTTGGAAAGACATCACCTCATTGAATTAACCACATGTAGGAAGGCCAACCTTAGAGCAACGGTAAAATTATTTCGTGTGATCTAGTTACTGGTTTAAGCAGTGAAAGCAGTCACTAATACTTACATTAAAATAAATTGTTTACATCTTATACCCTTTAGATGCAGCCCCTCGAACCCTATGTGAATACGAAACGCTCTTCGCACCGGGCTGTTTTTTTTTGGGTTGAATTAACCACATATAAAAGAAAACAAAAAGGTAATCAAACAAGGTTCAAAATTCAGAAATATAAGAAAAAAACAAGTTATGCAAATCATTTCTGTAAGTAAAACTTATCATTAGTTGAATCAAATGATTCTGAAGACACCAAGAAAGTTAGAATGTAAAAGGTTAAGAGCTTTCAGGAAATACCATGTCACATATTGAAATAAATAAAGTTGGATCATAATTAAGTTGGGGCACAAAAGAGAAAGGACAAACACTAAATTTGCTCGAGACAAAGTAAACTTTGCTAGGGCATGACATCAAAAAAATCCCATAGAGAAATGAAAAGGTTAAACATATCAAATTCCAAAAACAGTGTTGAATCCCTCATTTCTATTTTTTAAAATTAAACTAAAGCGTACAAAAGCAAAAGGTAAAGTTGACTTGTGGGATTTTTTTTATTTTTAAATAAACCATTTTGTCTTTGTTCATTCCATATCTCAATGAAGTGACAAAAGGAGGTGGCGTTGTTGCAAGGCAGCTGCATAGCAAGATAGTCCATTCAAATAAATACTTATCAATTTCCTTTTAGCTTACCCTAAAAATAAATAATTTTTTATATCCAAAAAAAATATTTTATTTTTATTTTTTAATGGAATTATTTATAGCATATAAATATTTGTAATTTGTTTTAGACCATAATTTTTTAATATCTTTTTTTTCGTTTAAACTTCATATTGTAGTTCTTATGAACTTTGTGCACTATTATTTACATAACGTTCATATATCATTTCATTAATTTTTTGAAGTTCGTCCTTTTCAAACAACAACAACACAGTAATAATGATGATTGTCAATAGAGGGTTAAGCAATCTAATTTTCTATCACAATTCAAATATAGTTAGAAACTGCATGGAAAGCAGTATAAACTACAAACTTTTTAAAATAGTTTTAAATAATGTATAAAATCATAGCTAAGGTAAAAAATTAATTTTTTTTTAATCACATTTGTTTGGCTGATTTTAATATTTGTTTAACTTTACACCTTTTACATACTAAGATGAATGCACATTGCAGTCCAAAATGATTTCAAATGAGATGTGCTTTGTCTTAATTATGTAATACAGTTCTCATTTTTTATACAAGTTTTTAACTTCTGAAATCATTTTCAAAATGCTGACGTTCAAATGGAAAAGATAAAAGGGATTTTTTCATTCCTTATACACTATTGGAAATTTTATTATCTTGAATATTTATGTTTAGTTAATTATCCGGCATAAACAAATTTTGTTTACAAAATATATACAATACACCTTAAAAGGCTCTCAATTCATTATTTCTGCCTTCAAACAAAGATTTAGTTACACCCTTTTTCTTTTTCTCTCCCCTCTTCTCTCCAAAATCGGAAACATAAGAAAAAAAAATAAGTTTTGATAACAAATTAAATAAACGAGTCAAATTCCGTTAGCTGGTGATTGTTCGAGATCACATTCGACACTGAACTATGCTGCTAGCACAACTATGCAACTAAAATTGGTAATTGCTTAAAGCCATTCTATTCAAAATTTTCATTTAATATCCTTCCAAGTATAAGAAGGTGAAGGCTGTTTTGGGGTGGGGGGGCGTGTGTTTTTGGGGATGGGGTGGGGGGTGCTAGCAGCATAATTTAGGAGTGAAAATTACTACAGTTAATTTTGAGCGCCCATAGGCATTGGCTCTGCAGCTGGAGTACACGGCTAATAAAGGGACAGACCGCGGTCTCAGAATTCTTCAAGTTGAGATTTGTAGATAAAAGATTAAAAAGAATATTTGATCAAAATTTTACAACTTATCTACATTATTTTGTATACATAGTAAAGACAAATTTCATATAACTAATTATATATTATATAATTTATCTATAATTTTTATATATTATTTTTACCCAACTATATACAACTATAATATCATACCACTTAATACAAATTTTATATAATATGTCTTTTGTATATTTGGTATCTGATATACATAGTAAAAATAAATTTCATACAACTAATTATATATTATACACGTATCTACAATTTATCTACAATTTTCATACATTATTTTTATTCAGTTGTATACAACTACAATATCATACAACTTAAATATAATTTTTATACAATATTGTTCAACTTTCATACAACAGTTAAATAAAAAATATATCTAAAAAAATAGAATACAGTTTTTCTACAATTTTGTAAATATAATGTATATCATATCATGTCTTCTTCTTCTTCTTCTTCTTCTTCTTCTTCTTCTAACCTTCTTCTTCTTCTTCTTCGAGTTTCAATCTGAAATTCAACCAAAATCAAGTCTAATCTTCACCAAAACACCCTCAAAATTGAGATATAAACTCCAAATCATATTCCCAATTGTTTGCAACAACACCAAATCCAAACAAATAATGGTTTTTGAAAACCCAAATTTGAATTCAAAGCTTCAAAGTTTTTAATGGTTGTCAATGGTGGAACTACTACTCTCTTTTTCTTTGCTTTATGTCACACCCCTTTTCTACCCCCAAAAGATATATGTGGCGTTTTTGGGTTAAAGGGTTTTTCCAATTAAAGTGACAACTTTGAGTAGGGATTATTTTATTTACAGAGTCGCCACTTGGAATTGATTTTTCGGTGTTCCAAGTCACCTTTTATTTGGATCCCTAGTCAAAGGAAGATTTAACTCTTTTATTATTGGTCTGCGAAAGCAAAGTCCGGTAAGAAATTCTGTTGACCGGGGAGAAGGTGTAAGGCATTCCCCGAGTCCCGTGATTCTAGCACGGTCGCTTTATTGACTTAAACTTGGCTTAAATTAATTCTGAATAAACTGTGTTTTATTAATTCTGTGTTTTACTCGTCCGCTTTTACTTCTTGATCATTAGATTTATAAGGAAAATAATTTTGGAAATATTACGTTGTCATAATCACGCTACGTAAGCGAATGCGTGATCGAGACGAAATTTATAATTTTATCATAACAACGCTACGCAAGCGAATCCGCAATTATGACGAAGATTATTAGTACTTTGAGAAGAAGAAAAAAAAATGCTACATTTAAAAGAATTAATTAAAAATCAAATATTCGCTACGCAAGCGAATTCGCGATTTTGGCGAATTATTAGTCAAAAAAAGATTAACAAAAAAAAACTAAAGAGTATGAAATGACATTGTTGAATTAATTTATTTA